>QNGE01002344.1:62037-80195 GCA_008508345.1 Paragonimus westermani
GGTCCTCGTGATCACTCAAACCGCTGGTTAGATACGCTATCCGAGATGGCGGTGTGTCGCAGTCAATGGCGTACCTGTATCCATACCATTTCTAGTTCTTCCGCTTAGTCTTCTTTTAGTATTTGTTGACCTTCTTGATAATGTTTCCGTCTAGGATATTCCACGTGACTGTTGAGGTGAGCGGCGGCCCGAGCCTCAGTACCTTCAGTCAGGCCCATGGTTGTTATGATGATGGTGATGATGATGATTATGATGACTGGTTTATCTCTTCGTTTCCAAAATGTAGACAACTCGATTTTTGAATGTTTGGTTATAGTCATAATTGTTCTCGGTGGTTAGGCCCCCTCCCGTGCTTCTTTCATAGCTCATGGTCATGTTGCAGCTGAGCACCAGCACGGGCCGCTAGTGTAGTCTTTAATGGCTAGAATGTTAAGTCTGAGCGGATATTGAATCAACCAATCTTCGTGCTACGAATCGGTAACTTCGTGTTCACTCAGTCGTACGATCAAGGTGGATTGTGTAGAGGTGATATCAGTCTAGCGGATTGCCCTTTTTTCAACTGTTTTGCACCGTAACTGCAATTGCTTCTGTAAAGGGCGGCTCAACGTCTGTTGGGAAAACATCGCCCGTGCAAGATGATCCCAACAATCCCTACAATGACCACTTCTCCCTTGCCGCTATCCCACACAGCCACCACATAACAACTATACCGGTTCCCACCAAGTTCAGTGCTGCGTTCCAAGTTTGTTCATGTCGTGTTCAATTTTTTACACCTGGATAGTAATCTTGTCAGTTCTTTCCATTTTCAACAAGATAGTAGTGGCTCTTAGAGTATGCACTTATCAAAGATCCACACCCACTAAGCACTCAACAAACCCATTGTTAGCACGTATTCAACTCTGTTACAGAGACTCAGTCCCGTTCTAAATTAAAATGTCTTCCCTTTGCACCGTTCGGCAACCCACCTTTGGTGGTATAATACAGTGAAATAATGCTACAGTATTTGGCGACAAACGCTGCTTATTTTCTTTCCCATCACACTAAGGGTAATCTCATGCAAAACATACATAGTTACGAATCTCTGGTTTATGTGTTCTTCAGGATTAGTTGTGGAATAGACCACTAGGTACCGTCCTCACTTCCGACTGTGACGATCATGATCAGCCAGCCTGTCAACCTGAGCCGTATCTATCCAACCACTTGTTTTTATTGGTCGCACCAAAGTTTCGTCTTATCAGTAGATTAATCTGTCTGTCATTTTATCGCCCCCTAGATCCGTCTGAAACCCAACGCGCACAACTGGCAGATGCTGAGACTCATCGTTGGTTGCAATTCTTAGGCTATTTATCAGCTCCTGGTTTCCATCGCAACTCATCAATGTGTGGGGCCTCTAATTTTCCTCAATCCTTGTTTGCATCCAACTTGCCACCAGACCATCGCCGTCGTATGACTAGTACTATGCGGAATTCAACCTTATTATCGTTTGTTAATGTGACTGGTATGGCTGCGTTAAGCCTAGCACTTGCTTCTGTCTCACCACAACTGGCACTGGAAGAACTACCCGAACAGCAGTTACAGCAGAGCGCTTCCTTTCGACCTCCGCTTCCTCTGCACGCACCGGTCAGTGTGGGTCTTTCCCTCTGTTCCGCATGTCCTGTGCCCACTCCGATTGGCGTGGCTCGTGTCTGGAAAGATTTCCATTTTCCCAGCCTATTGATAGGTCTTATTGGACATGCGACACTTACGGTTCCAGGTAGCTCTGGCCTGATTGCTGAAGTGCAGGTAATTATTTTGAATGACTTTCTGATGATTTGTACTCGATTCGTTAGTGTTCTGTGTCACATCACCTTTTGTGTATTAGTTAGAGAGCCATGTGAATGCCATTAGTTTGACACTGCCCAGTGGAACTTGAAATGACTCAACGGTGACATCGTCAGTTGCCCATTTTATGATTGTGGCCTGTGACGTCTGTTGGTTCAGGTGTCCTTACCGAAGTTCGGACATTTTTGCAATATCCGATCGACAAGTTTTTGTACAATGTTTCTGGAGTCTTTAAAGTGTTCCATCTCGTCAGCTTATAGCGTTGAAGAGATATCGACGGGGATGTTGAAGGTATGTGCTACCTTCTCCAACATTCGCCACCCGTAACACCACTAAAACCTCCCATTGATGTTGAACAGAAGGGTCTGCAATGCCTCCATGCGAATTATGTCACTCCATGGACGTGACTTGTTCGTGATGAGGGTGTCAGCGGAATATCTATGTTTGACCGTCATTACGAAGTTTTTATATATATAGATATATATATATATCGTAGTTTGGTAATTGACCTGGACCGCAGCTGTCTGCCTTGACTCGTGAGCCTCACATACGGAAACCACCCTGTTCCACTGCTCTGTAGTTGTTACATCGTCTTGAATGATCAACTCTGAGACTTGAGTCAGTTGAGTCTCACATCAGGGTTAGCCGTTGTTTGGGCTATATGTGGTGTGCTCATTTCAACGCGTTTTTTCGAGGCGGTGCAGATGTGTATTTTTATGAATTTGAACAGTTCGTGATGACTGTGGACCTAGGTTGCCCCACAACGAGACTGTCCGCACGTACATTCGGAGCAGCTTTGTACGTTAAATTTGTTGCGTAGGCGCTATCACACTGCTTTCTGTCCAACTATCTTGAATACATGTTGCTGGATTATCCCGGACCCAAGATGTGATCTTTTTTAACGGTCTTCCAAAGACTCATGCCAAGTGAATAAATGGGCGCTAATGAAATATCCATTTTACACACTTCTCTCGTTCCTTCAAACGTTGATCGATTGTCTGACCTGCAAATTGCTGAGTTTCCAATGTTCTTGTTTAATTGCAGTCTGATTCCGGTCAGTTTGTTCCATGGGCACGTATTCACATTGACTATATGCGCAGTGAGTTGTCCACCGGTGATCCTGCTCGTCAAGGTCAATTCAACATTGCTCTACCTCCTGGCACGTTTCGATTTGGTGTCCGGGCTGCGGGCTATGTGGACTTGAACGAGCTAGTCACCATTGATGCAGTCAAAGGCCCGACTTATCATGTTTTTCGTCTAACACCGATTAGCGCACTTTCTGCGGGTACACGCACCTATTTGATGGCTGTAGCAGGTCAGTATCTTTTGCCCCATCCCATGTGAGGCAGATGGCTTTTTTTGTTACAGTTCATCACCACAACTTTACATGTTGCCCGTTCACAGTTTTATCAGGCGTCTCTTTTCACTCTTTTCCAGGCTCCGTTATTGCCTGTTTGCTTTCGTGTGCAACCGTTTGGTTCACCTATCGTTTCTGTTGCCGACCTCGAGCATCGTACGCTTTGGCTCGCCGCTCTGTGCTCAGTCGCAGTTCGGCCGATAAATTCACCCACCCATGCTGGGACCCTAGTCGCGGGGCTTACCGATTGCTTCCAATCTCGCCAACCACTAAGTTAGACGACAACCATTCTCTCGATGATGATGATGCTCGTAGTGCCATGCTAGCACATGGTGCAGAAGGGCATGACGACACTGTGGAGAATGACGGTATCACCACGGGTCCAACTGATCTACGGACAAGCTATGCTGTTCAAATCCTAGGCAAACGCACTATGGCAAAACAGCGGACCAGACGACAGGCTGCCACAAAGCGTGGCGGTCATGTGGCTTTACGTGAGGAGGATAGCTTGGAAGAGGTGGATTTGGTCTGATCTATCCCAAGTGTGAACTGTACGTAGAAAAAATTGCTTCAATCAACATATGTATCAGAAGCCGAGCTGTCATTTTCCATCGCATCACAGCCTCCCCAAACTGTTCTTTTACCACCCTGTACGCATGTTTGTTTTCAGTTGCGTTTGTTGTTTCTTCTTCGTTGTGATATCGTCAAATTGTGCTTTCTGTGTGTTCAGTTTGCACAGTCCAGTGACTGCATTTACATCTTTTGTGACTCGTATTTTTCTGTCAGTGGGAACCCACTTGAGCTTTCACATTGAATTGCTCGTCTGTGTCTGGTGACTTGTAACGTGGTCCGCACAGAGCCGACACAGGGATGCGGAATTAGTACGAATGTTTTCCTTTTTTATTCCATTCTCCGGTGACCAGAGTCAACCGGCTATCGAAAGCATTTGCCAAAATCCTGACTTGTTCATTGATCTATTACCTTGAGCACGTTGTGCTGTGTGTGTGTCACTAATGGAACACAGATATAATCAGGTGATGGTTATGATGAACTCCAGCTCCCTCTTAAAAGTTCCTCAGCTGCAGGTGATGGATGGTAGGGTATGTGTCTGTTCGTTGGCGCTTTCTACTAGTCTTCTTTATATCCCATTTCCATCATTTTGACGTTTACACAATACATCAGGTTGCCGCTAATCCGACTGCTCACGTGTGGATCACTATGACACTATTTCCAAATTCGGTTTCACCAGTCCATGAGTATTGGTATTTTTCTACAGATCGAACAAATGTGTTTATGGGCCTCCGGACCTAACAACTACTCATCATTGTGTACCCTACACGTCTGTGCGCTTGGCCACTTTATTGAATCATATAAGCCATATTACATATATCGGGTGTCATCAAATAATTGACGGAGCTCAAGTGTTCAGAATATATCGTCCTGTTGACTGCAATGTGGGCAGTAGGGAGACGAAAAGTTTTTTCAAAATGGGGAGACGAAGTCATTGGTAATTGTGACTCAGTTAATTGTTATTAGCTCGCTACGAATCGGGAAAGTCGAGCCTGCTAGTTGATCATATTCGTGCTTGTAAACGCCGTGATGATTAGTCCGCTGGGTTTATAACACAGCTGGTAGGGCGTTTGCCGCATCTGGGCATACTGTTTCCATGGCTGCTTCTGGTCCGACTGAAATCCGGATTTCTCGCAATTAGATCTCTCCTAAATGTTTTTTTATGAATGACATTTGCCTGCAGACACGTATCGATTTTCACCCAAGTCAGTAACATCTCTTCGTACCTCTCTCTCGATCACAGATTCTTGATGTGCATCTTTCCGGACAATCTTCGTCGACCGTTCCGCTATACTTATTCTGTACTGCTCACGATTAACACGTGTAAAGGGTTGATTCACTCTCATTTAGAAAACATACCTTGACATATCCTCATCTGAGTTTGTTGGCCAAATCCTTTCAACTATACGAACGAAGTCGCCGTTGTTTCCCAGAGTTCGGCCAGCCTCGATTAATACGAACTGATTGTATCAAAACAATGTGTGAATTGTTAGCGGAAGTGAATTAATCTGGTTATTGGATCGCCCCTTCTGTTACGCGCTCATTCGCTGGAGAGACGTGGCAGCAACGTTTATTGGAAGAACTAGACAAGATTAGACCACAGAGGCTCTAAATTTATAGGGCGAAATGATCACCATACATGACCCACAAGATGCAGAGCGAATCGAACGACACGGTTGTATATGACAATCAGAGCGTTAGGATAAATCGCGTTACAGGGGTATCAGGAAGCAAACGTGAAAAACAGTCCAGATAACGCACAGGCGTTCGGTAGCATGGATGCATCCTAACAGCAACGTTGTCATACTACTGACGCTAAGTCGACGAAACACGAATAGTCATTCGTTCAAAACAAACAGCAGATAATCTGGTGCGGCTCTTAAATAATTGTCGCCGTAATCTAAAGGTAGCGTATGAATTTGTGGCCGAGAATTGTTTGCTGTTTCCATGCATATTCACTAATTGCCGGTTAGATGGTTCTGTTGGAGGAGCTGTTTATGGGGAATCTATGTGATCTGGTCAATACCTAAACTTGAGTAGTTCCATGCCGATCCCTCACAAATGAACATACCATTTAGACGAGCGAGCTGAATCTGTACAGAGGACAGTGTTGTAGTGGAATTGGAGTTTTTCCCATCCGTACTACAGTCTGATGTTTGCGCTGAACTGTTCACAGAAGGGTGTAGTAGACCGTATTCGTCGCTCGATTAGGTGGTCACCGTGAGACGAGAGAAAGTGTACATGGGACTGTCTTTTGGAGGTGGTCAAATTGTGCGTCATACAACGCGATGGCTAATTTATATATATATATACACTGAACATGTGGATCATCAAAAGTAGTGGCAAACGTGCCACAGATTGAGGAAATAGGATACCTCTCGGTTGCTCAAGCCGAAGAAGGGAGGTAATGTGACGGGCCCCAATCGGAACCTTTGGTTCAGAAGGAACCTAGCTCACTAGGCACCGGGGCGAAGCATGGAGTTCACAGTCCATTGGGGACCAGTGATCAATAGTGATTCAGTTCATACGCCCTTCGGATGTCCATCCGTCGAGGATGCCCACTGCACCCCGCACGAGGTTGCAACAGAAACACCGCAGCAGTTCGAGGATTCGCCAACGAGGGCCGTTCTGATATGGTGGGTCTGTCTAATCAGGGAGTCCAAGGCGGACAGGACTGTTGAGGCTCATGCCCCCCGTTGTCTGAGGCTAGTGACCCGATTGGTTCATCTGCCCTTCTAGTGGGGTCCAGCGACTCGGCCCACCTTGCGTACCGGTTGGAGCCGGTGCTCGCCGAGGTGATTCGTGTGCCTTCCTCCTGGGTTGTTCATGGTTGGCGGAGGCTGGGGATGGCAGTAAGCCATACGGATTGGACAAACGCATCGCTGCGAAATCAACCGGCGATTCGCAGAAGGCAACGGCCATTCAGTGTCATCAATGCGAGTAGACTGACATTTCAGCGCGGTGACCAATCAGAGTAGCGCGTTGCCTTAGCGCCGGATTTTGTTATAACGGGCGTCGTAGTAAACCAAGTTATTCGAGTGCGTCACGCGTTAAAGCAAACGAGCTACAAGCGGAGCCGAGCCGACCAATAGGAAAGCCAAGGAATCGGTATAAATTGTAATTCTTCATTTTATTGATGCATCTTGTCTGTAAAATAACCAATGGAGACTTAGTAAACTGAGATTTACTTTGTGGCACAAGTTCTGCTTTCGATTTTGTTTCGGTAAGTAGCGGTTTTTCAATAGACAGCACGCCAATCGGATAGGATATCCGGGAGCCCACATGTTCCGCGTTGTTGTTTGAGACGGCTGGTAGTTGTTGCGAAACGTTTGCAACTCTGAATCTTGCTTCATCTGCGGTTAGCTTTCTCATAACAGGTTCACTTTAAGAAATTATATCCGTTGCTTCAAGCTGTTTCTGTTGTCTATTGGAATTGTTCTCTGAAGCACATTGTGTTCGTAACTACTTTTTCTCGGAATCGTTGTGCTGGTGAGCATGGGGCAGAAACAACGAATCAAGCTTCCGTACAGCCTAAACATTCTTCTCGATGTTCAAATACGTTCGTACAAATTTTAGTCCGCCTTGTGACACTCGGGCTTGACAATGGGACACGAATTACTTGGTTGCAGACAACACTGACAGATTAGCAACCGGGGCTTACACCGGTGGGATATCAATTTTGGGCAGACAAACACTGAACCGGATCACACAGCTTCGTAACAACAGCCGAGAAAGATCTGAACAAAGCACCGCGTCGGACACAGGCTTCCTTCTCTCCCGCCACATCAACTGGCCGCTGTTTCTCGGGTGTGCACACTGACAAACGGGCCGTAACAGCCCCTTGGTATCACCCGGTGGTATTTCATCAGAGTAGTTGATAAAAAACTCATTGAAACAGAAGGTCAATTTATTCACGTAAAGAAAGAAGAAGAAATGACCTCTTTCAGGCTGACTGTCTCCGTTTGCACAGTTCTATCTTTAAAATAACTTTGACTGAGTGGAATGAGAGAATGTTCACCTCCGAAATCTTCCATCGATACAGTTGAAAGCAATACTCTATCCCCGGAAGTGTAGCCGTATGTTTTTACACCTTTATCTAGAGGAGCTAGAACTGCGTGAGTTTGATCAACTTCATCCGGAAAAGAGGTGTTGCATTAGATATCGATAGATTTAAGGTTAGGGATCATGCAAACTTTCTCGAATACTTTTGGAGATGGAACTATTGGAACAATCGGTCGAGTCTCCGAAACGCATTTTTTCGGTATCGACGTCATTTTTTCACAAAGGAATTCTTCCCAACGACCTTGTAGAAGTTAAATGAATTAACGGAAAGGTCGCCCAGGATTTCAGCACATTCTTCAGGTTTCGAAATATTTACAAAAGGAATCCAAATATCTTCTGATGCTTGAACGTTTAAAATGGCCAAGAGTCGTGCACAGCACAACCAGTATTTGGTATGAAACCAGCAGAAGACCAAGGCTTAAGACTAATCACTTCTTCTCTTCTTTGTGATGACACTCACCTTTCGCACAGCTGTCGTCCGATCCAACACTCCCATCACTGCCTGTTAGAATTCAGGTTGACGTGATGAGGATGAGATCAATTTTTTTTCGTTCTTGCTCAACAATCTTATTATGATGCATACGTCACAGCTGCTTAATAAGACACACGGGTGTTAGTCTCAACCTTGATGCGGATTTCTCACTTTTTGCATTAACAATTGCTTCGGGCTATATGTCGTCGGCTTTTTGTTAGTGCCGTCTTGAAGAAGATGGCTATTAGGTGTTAAACAAAGAGAACAGTTTCCGAAGTGCCTTTGATTTTGTATTACTTGCAAGTAACGTGCTAGATATGATAATTAGAAGTGACACAACTGCGAAAAAAAATGCGGTTCAGCTGCTTTCCAATCAGCGTCGAAAGTAGCATGCTGAAAGACGGCAAGCACTCTAACAGATGAACTACAAAGCCACTCTGGGAGTTCAGATATGTCAACTTCTGACTCAGTTGCCCATGCAACTCACTGTCTCATACGGAATCCGCCAAATGTTCTGGCGCATTGACTGCCTATATAGTTTACATATAGTTCGTTTTCTGTGACTTCATTCTTATAGACAGCCATCGCATAATTTGTGAATCTTCTACAACTGACAATTTAGGCGAAAACTGCAGCTCCACTTATCCAACATTTTTGTGGGTGTATCCGCTGAACTTGTCTGACTGTCAATAGCACTTAGTTCTGTAGACAGCGTTCCAAATCAGTGGGTTGGAGTATCCACCAATCTGTCTCAAACGTTTGAGACTACATGTGATGTTGCCTACGGACGGTTTTCAGTTTACCACTTAAAGTTGACTTTCGAAAAGCATGCCTTCGCTGTTACTGTGGACGTGTTTAGCTGTGCACAAAAATGTAGCGGGTTTATGAAATTAACCCATGTCACCAGTGACCAAATTCTCATATGAAGGGTCAAAAACTGTCCGCCTCTGGTCGCCAGTTCGGAATAATTTCGACCACAATTACAAGAGGTGGCGCGTATAGTGTATGAGGCTCACACTCCAACAAACACTCATGGTCGCATTCGATTTTCCTCTGATTACTAAGTTCCAGATAGTCTAGCGGAAATTTGAAAGGACAGCACTTTCCGCTTGAGTCCTTGTGACCATATTCATTACAAAACTGGCTACCTGAGACGAAATCGGACAATCCAAAATGGTGGGGTCTGAACAAACTGTACCACGATTATACTCAGGACCATACTCACCAGTGATACTGGCAGCATTTTTGTTTGTGTACAATAGCTTCTTCGTTTGAAGTAAGAGAGTACCGGCTCGCGCTTAGTTTGGACTAGCTAGACCTGTTGAACCGATACAACTACGAAACCGGCTGTGGATGACCGCTTGAGGATGAGAATAATGAAACCATGCGGTCGTCATTTCGTTACCATCTATTTTAGCGAACTGGAGATCTGATGTGGATGGGGTCCATCTACACTAACGGCAGGTAGACAGTTTGCACGTCAATGGGATCATGCTGAAACTATTGAAGCTAATTAATATGCAACTAACTCTACCTATGACAAAAACACAGTGCGTGAGAGACAGGTAGTCTCCAATTGAGATGCTCTTTTGTTTTTCAGGCGGGACGACATCTGTAGCCTTAAGGCGTTTATACAAGTAACTTCGTTTGTAGGCAAATAATTCTAAACACACTAGTTTGTTTTTGTGATGCTCAGAATTAGAGGCTTCGAATAGCCCTAGAAATCGTACTTGAATTGAAACCTCCCACTCAAGTAATAAGGCGAAGACCTGGTACTGGCAGCAGTAAGCAATTCTTATTCATGGATTGAGACAGAATTTATTGATGTACAACAGTATTAGATGAATCACAGCCTGTTATTGGCTGATCTCATTTGCACACCATAAACTGTATGTTAATTGGTGGAATACGGAACAGATGAATTGACGAATAACAGAAGGCACAACACTGAGACCGTTCGTCCAATCCTGATGTTGTACCATTAACGCGATATTTGGATTGGCCGTCTATCAGATCTTCTGTTGTGTTGGGGTTTGGATAATTGGTGAATCGAGATTTCCATCACAGTTTTATCACTAATACAGCTTTCATTGTCAGCAAAATGGGAGAACTCTGAAACTTTTAACCCTCGTAATTATTATGGGAGCCTTGAGTGGGGGAAAAGTCGTAGATTAGGAACTAGGTTTACTATGAGTGACTGCTAGATGCGACCTGCGAGTTAAAGGAAGGCGTTGGTATAGCCTCTTACGTTGATGGTCAGTGGAACACGTCTGCAGTACACGTCTCAGCACTTCCTGGGTTACCCGAAACTGTAAAGCGTATTACAACTTTCACTAATATTATCTACCGTTTTCAAGTATCCTCACTGTGTGAAAACGAGCGATTGCATCGATCCATACTCAAGCTCCCCCCACGGTCGGATTCTCACGAACTTTAGATATGAGTGAATTTCATCGTGTTTGACGTTGCTACTAACGCGATTCCCGCTCATCTATTTTCCGTGACACGTGATTTTATAACGAGATCATATATGCTGACTTGAGGGAAAAAGTAAAAACATTTACACGTTGCACCTGATTATATATTAACCCATGAGACATGCATGGCAAATAGCTTTGCAGTGTTGCACCACCTGGTCGCACGAGTCAAGGAGAATGCACTTGATTCCCCTTATGTGTAGTTGCATACAGAACCAGCCCAACGAAAACTGGGAAGATCTGACACGGCAACTAGTTCATATAAATTAGCCAGCAGCTTCAACCGACCGGCCAATAGACGACCGTTGACGGTTCATCCAGTTTGCAGTAACTGATGTTGTGTACATTCGCTTAAAACAAACGAAACCATATCGACAATTAAATGCGATGAGGTGATGCACAAAATCCACTTGTTTCTAACAGATTCTTTTGAAATCACATCGACTGGGGTGGTTGTGCAACCGTACACTCATTATGACTGTATTCACTGTCAGGTAACAACAACAGTGTGAACAGATAAGCGTCATTCTCAGGTGAATTTGCTAACTAGCCTCGGTGTTCACCCGAAAATACTGTAAAACGCACTAAAACCAAAAAAAACAAAAGCGGTTATGTGATCTCCCTACCGAGTGATCGGGATGGCCTCACAACGCTTAACACAGGGGTGACTAGTGAATTCGGTAAGGTAGCGTTTCTACTGACACCCATGGGAGCCTACCAATCACCATTAAGATTTGTACGTCTGGTGTCTTCAGGACTGTAAGAGTCACGCAATGCGTTGTGAGTCAAATGGTAGAAATGCTTCTAAGTGAGAAGCTATCTGGCCCTGAATTTAGTTCTCCGATGAAAATAAGAGCAGTAAATCTGACTGGACTATTGAGTAAGATATTCAATCATTCCCTGTACCAGGGCGAGTTCCCAAAGATATCGAAGAACTGCACCCGTTTCCAAGCGGCAGCAGTTTTACATGCCTGACTCACCCATATGAAGCCGGGCAGCAATGGGTCAAATCAACTGATGTGGGAAAATCAGTGGATGTTATGTTTCTAGATTTCTTCAAACTGTTCGACAATCGACCACACGATTCTGTTCATCAAACTTCGACAGTATGTTGTTGTTACCGTTCTGCAACTGGCGGTTAACCTCTGTGTTTAATTCTGTGTCCGCTCTCGTTCATATTCGTAATCCTTGAACTACCGAGATCGGCGAATTCTCGGCACGAAAATGTGGCGACTATTGGATAGCACTGTCGGAATGTAAGAGCTTCACAGTTATCTCAACGATTCGTCTTGCTGGGTCACATACCGGCTTTCACTTAACTCCTCCAAATGTGAATTGATGCATATTGGTCGCTCGTCACACGCAGATTACATTTTAGGAACGAGAAGTCAACTACCTTTTTTGTAAGCGAGACTAAGGACTGATCACTTCAGATGTCCGTCCGTCTCTTGTTTTTTGGTTAAGAAAAAAGCTAACACGATTCTGGTTACTAATTCGTCATTTCTATACCTTCTGGATAGAACGTTTTCTACTGTTGTTCAGCTCACTGGAGCACCTTCACTTTCGATTAACCATTCACACTTCTCGGTACGTCTTCTTGAAAAACACTCCTTTGCTGAGGTACATCGTGTGTTCCATCACTCCGTTTGTTCTCTTACTTAAGCAAGTTGTTTAACTAGATCAATTCGCTTGTACCGCGAACCTGTGAGTATCGGCATTACTCCAACTTACTGAATTTTGTATCCACAACCGACTTTAACAAGAAATATTTTAGAAGACGCACGTGACAGACCATCTTAGCTACGGTGCAAATATACGTAAGGACGATTGCGACCTTCGGCAACTGTTCACGTGTGGTCTGGATCAAGCAAAAAGTAACGATGTTAGTAAGTGTATTGCTAGTTCCACACTGCAAGTAACAGTATTCAACTGTGACTTGATAACTCGTGAATATCGGTGGGAATGCAATTGGTATGGTTGGTGTCATGTGTATTTCAATCGGGATTGGGTTAGACATGATGATCACTGAAGATAAGTTTTCCACGTCCTAAGAATAACCAACTTGATTTAGAAGTTCAGTTTGGAAATTCGTATGATTAGTTAGCTGCTCTAACTCCATTGTCATCTTTTAACGAAGAAAGACTGAGATCAACGTTGGTGATCTCGCGCTATCAGTATCTTAATTATCTGCCGCAAGTAAAACAGTTCTTGAAGCAGCGTTTAGATGCATTGAAATGTTTACAAAATAACAAGCGTATGTTACTTTCCAGACCGGATAAAGGAACAGGAGTTGTCTTAATGAACATGATTGATTACATTACCAAAATGAATGATACTAGCTGATAGGTCAAAATTTATGAAGATGAGTATGGAGAAAGACAAAACACCAGTTGTACAAAAGGCGATATCTTAAACGTTGCGTGGAATGAAACGGAAAGGGATAATTGATCCAGCCACCTTCGAGTGTATCCGTCCCACTGGGACAATAATCCCTAGGTTATATGGTCTACCCACAGTGCACAAAGCGTGCTTGTCTCTGAGACTTATTTTAGATGTGTGCAACTCGCCTTATCACGCTCTGGTCAAATGGTTTGCCGGTCTGCTCGAACCCATCAGGCTCGAGCTAGCAAAACACAGTCTCTGGGACACGTTTCACTTCATTGGCACAATTCAAGACCGGGACGTAAACAGTCAGAATTTTCTCATTCGATGTTGCCTCACTATTTACGAACGTGCCTCTACAACAGACAATTGACCACTGATATCATTACATCGAGCGTAACAACAAACGTATGAGCATTCCAAAAAGTGAACGAGAGAACTGCTGGTGCTTTGTACAAGTAACGTTCAGTTTTTGTTCAACATTGTGGTCTACCGACAGAGAGATGGAGTGGCAATGGGTTCGTCTCTAGGTCCCATGTTAGCTGACGTCTTCATGAGCAAACTCGAGGCTAACCAATTGAGTGCGGTCATTGAACATCGAGCGTGATGTCTATCCGAAACTTTACTGGAACGCCCTTCGTAGATGTCGCATTCGGCCGGATGCAATATCATTGAAACGTCACACCCTCAATCAGTTAGATACAGCGCAGTCCATCGCAGCAGAAATGGAGAGGAATCTCGGCCAGCGGCAAGTTGCAATAGACAGTTTGACAATGGAAGAACGTCATAATTTTGATATATACGTGAATAAAATAATATTCAAACAGACCAGAAGGAAGCAATTACAACGTGACCGGGGACTCGGCGATGTGAAACGAAACCATATAGACAATCAAATGCGATGAGGTGGTGCACAAAATCAACTTGTTTCTTTTGAAATCACATCGACTGGGGTGGTTGTGCAACCGTACACTCATTATGGCTGTATTCACTGTCAGGTAACAACAACAGTGTGAACAGATAAGCGTCATTCTCAGGTGAATTTGCTAACTAGCCTCGGTGTTCGCCCGAAAATACTGCACAACACATCAAAAATGAAACGCACCAAGAGCTGTTATGTGATCTTGTGGCCGTTTGATCGGGATAGCTTCGCCACCCCTAACCTAGAGATGACTAGTTAGTTCGGAATTCGGTAGAGTAGCGTTTCTACTAACGCCCGTTGGAGCCTACCAGCCACCATAACTGCTTTTAAGAATATAACTTTCACGCAGTGCGTTGTGTGTTAAAAACAGGCTATCTGGCTTTGAATTTATTTCCGTGATGGTATCGAAAATATGGGCGGTAAATCTGACGGGATTATTGAGAAAGATATCCAATCATTCTCTGTACTAGGACAAGTTTCCGAGGCCCTGGGACACCTGCACCCATGTCCAAGTACTTGGTAATTTTAACGATCCTACCAGCTACAGGCCAGTTACCTCATTATCTGTTGGTTTAAATGTTTTGAAAAACATGACTGAAGACGTGTTCAAGGTTCATGTTACACAATACACGTTACTGTCTGATACTCAAAGTGGGTTGTGCAACAGTTTTACATGCCTGACTCACCCACTTGAAGCTGAGAAACACTGGGTCAAAGTGACTGATGTGGGTAAGTCACTGGATGTTATCTTTCTGGATCTCTTCAAATTGGTCGACAGAGTCAACCACACGATTCTACCACTGAACCGATAGCAGTATCTTAAATTTCGTGGTTCAAAAATTTCTTGAAAGGCAAATATGCTAATGTGAAAGTCACTGGCGTACTTTCTGAATGGTGCTCTGCAATTGGCAGTTAACCTCTGTGTTTATTTCTGAGTCCGCTCTTGTTCCCACAAATAATTCTTGAACTACATCCGACGGTAGATCCTCCGATGTTGTCACTCGCTAACGACACGAATATGCAGTAAATATTGAATAGTACTGTCAAAATGTACGAGTTTCAAGGTGGTCACGTCAGTGTGTATTGTCGGACTACAGCGCATCGGTTTCCACTTAGCTCTTCCGGATCAAAATTCAGGCATTTAGATTACTTCTTGCGAAAAAGGAGAGGGCGAACAGTTAAATATCACCGTCTGCAAGCCAGTCCAAACAACAAGATTCCTTCTAGCTTCCTAACTGTGCATTGACGACGAATAGGGCTTACACGACGCCTGCGTTGCTAACCTAATGTTTTGAGACCTTTCAGATAACCAGCTTTCCCTTACTGTTCAGCTTACTGGTATGCCCCTACCTTGAGTTAAACACTCAACATTGTCGACCATCCTTTGTGGATGACGTCCACGTCATTGATTTGGAAAACTCATATTGAAATATAGTATGACCCGTCGAACTCCGTATCCACTGAGGCACATTCCTACGCTTTGTGCAAAGCTCTGTTTGTGATACCATTTGCTTAAGCTGTTGTTCCATCTTTCAGTACTAGAATTCGTCCAGCCTGTAACGTAGTCCCTTAATCTGTCTTAGTGGATGATTTTAAGCAAACACTTGATGCTTACAATCGTGACGTAAGTCCCAGTCTCCAATCTCGTTATCTATTTGGATAACTTTGAAGTTGCTTAAGACATCCAATGCGAATGTCATCTAATTGTTACATGCTGAAGCGCGTTTACTTCAAGCTTGATTGCCACGTCCGAGTCACACTTCTGTTTCTCTATTCTGATTGATTGAGCCGTTCGATTCTTATTCCCGTGGTTCCTATCGCTTTAGACGTCCAAACTGTTTGTTCGGTTGTTCCTAACCGACTTGCATTTCCTTCACAGTGTTTGCTTTCACCACCGTCTTACACTGAGTCACATTTACATAAACATTGTGAGCTCCCTCTAGCCTGAACAGTTTCAATCATTCCCATGCGCCCCGTATATTCAAAAGGCATTTAGTAGAGTAGCTCGTGCACTATCACCATCATGCATTTTGTAATAACGGAAGTTCTTGTTCACGTAACCAACAGTGTTTTCCGCGTGGATTTTTATGAACTGAATCACACATACAGGTGTCTTCAAGTGTTCTCGGAAGAACGCGAAATGCTAACATCAACAAGTTTGCGAACCGATGAGACATCTTCGCACAAAACCAGTCTCCATAATACAACTTAGAAATCACTCACAAATAGTTGCAGCTTACCCACACAATCTTCACACGGCTCTCTTAGAAAATAAGCTGCATAATGTTCGTCAGAATCTTGTATCCCTATGCATCACTCGTAGGCCAATGTGGCTGTGCGTCTGCGCATCATAATTCACTTTTGGCTTATGTGAGTTTACAGGCGGTCAACACGGTGACCTCGTTAAAACCTGACCGAAGTTTGAACCCCGGTCGAGCTCTAACAAGAACGAGACTTGAGTTTAGTGTTTTTCTTCCAAGGCGGCTGGTTGGAAGGTATATCGGACTGCGATGGCTTAATTTACCAGTATGAAGCTCAACTTATATCAACCGAAATTTCTTGCAAACTTCGCATATATTCGGGAACTTCATGACGCTCATTCGCACATCGCATTTGGTTTTCTCCTCAAGTCACCACACACTTGAGAGAGTATGCCCCAGATTCAAAGTGTCCCATCCTCTTGTCGGACATTTGACAAAATGTTACAATGAACTGACCAACTTCATCAGCTGTCCGTCGCTCTACTCTGTTCCTAGAGAATCGTGGTTAACTAATTGCAAAATACTCAGTTCCACGTTTTGCATTACTTTTCCTGTCTGGGTGTTTGTTCTACGACAAACCTTTAGTTTGCCTTCAACTAGTTCACTCATATTTTGATAGAGAGGGTCCGATAAAATGAACAATTCATTCGCTTGTTGATATTGACTCATAAGCATGTGAGACTCTTTAACAATGCATTGTTGAACAGTTCCAATTTAACTGACTACCAGCTGTATGTGATCAGTGATATCCGCAATCTGCAAGTGCCGTCTGAGGAAACCGTGTCACGATGCTTATTGCTTTAGGAAAAGATACATTCGAGCAGCAACAAAAACATTTGTTGCTCACCTTCCATCTAAAATCGTGTTCTACTTTGACCATAACTGGATAACAGAATCAAAATATTCGATCGTATGAATAGTTTTATGCCCTCAGTTAACAACATCGGTTCGCTGATTATACAGTACTTGTGGCAGACCAATCCTACTGCGAAATGAGCACGTCGATTCTACAAACAGTATGCTTTGAATACAGTATTGATTTAATGATCTCCGTATGGTTGTGAAACAGACATCAATTTTTAATAGGAATATTTCAAATACCACACAACTACCAAGATAAGTGCGTTTTATTCTGCGTGGTTATACATCGTCAGAACTGATGTGATCAATATTCGTTTGAAGAAGTGTGTTCATCAGCGACATTCCAAAATCCTACCCACACAGTTTAGCTTCGGTTTTCTCCAGTCCACATTTTTGTGGGCAGGTGGATTGACATTGAGGTGATATTCAGTTTGACAATGATTGGTCATTGCACCGTAAGGTGGGACTACCTAACTCGGGACACGATCGGACATGACCCTGCCAGAGATCGCAAGGCAACTACTTCGGTCGCCAATCCCATGTTGAAGACCGGTCAGATAGCCAATCACACAGGCGCTTTCCGTGTGTTGATGCAGCATCATAAACTTGACAAGTTGAGGTCACTCGACGTGTCTCGCCTAGTGCGAAACAAACCTGTCATTTTTGTAAGAAAGATCAAATTTGAAACTGCCTGCCACGGTTTCGATTAATGACAGACCACTATACATGTGGACATTGTTGGTGAGAGTTGTTCGTGTTTGTTGACGCGCCGCGGTTTGTCGTGTGTCGTTTGGATCTGGTTGTCAGTGTCGGTGCGTCGTGGCAGTTGTATGTGTGAGGTGAGTTTTTGTGTTATGAGTGTGTATTTGAGAAGTAGATGTGACTGACTGTGTTGTGTGCTCGTGATGAGATCGGTATCACGACGGTCATGTGATTGCGCGTGATCAGTAGCGAATACTCTGATGTGTTTCTT
>QNGE01002345.1:5613-31514 GCA_008508345.1 Paragonimus westermani
CAAACCGTTGGTTAGAGACGCTATCCGAGATGGCGGTGTGTCGCAGTCAATGGCGTACCTGTATCCATACCATTTCTAGTTCTTCTATTTAGTCTTCTTCAATCTTTTTTTGTCCTTCGTAGTACTCTTTCCTTTTAGGATATTCCACGTCACTGTTGAGGTGAGCGGCGGCCCGAGCCACAGTACCTTTTGGTCAGGCTCATGGCTGTTTTTGATGATGATGATGAGCAGTAGCTAGAAACAGTCAAGCATATAGTCATAAATCGTAAGTGGTAGCGAGAAAGATGTTCCGTTTGCTGTCACAGCTGTCTTCAACTGTTATTATACACGTCTTTTAAATGGAAATCAAAATAGTGAGAACCCAAACAAACAAATAGCAGGGTTCGCACGCCGAATTTTGAAACCCCTCTTATAGTGCTCGGAATGTTTTACTTAACATTATACAGCTCACATAAAAAACGTACCACAACGAATGAGGAGAAAAACTGAGGGTTATATGTGGCAAAAGAAGGGGGACTATGGATGAAATAGAAACTATGTCGGTGCACACCGATTCGCAACGCGAGCTCAATTCACCTTTTCAATATATCAGACAATCTCTTCAACCCAAGGTTTTCATTATTCCGGCCGAGAAGCCTCATTGAAGCAAGGTTCAACCGGTGCCTTCACACCCTGAATTCAAGTCACAGGCCCGTCACCTTCAGTAGTTTAACACCCTACCGCAATACAATCTGAAGTCAATAATAAAACATGAGGGACTCAACCATACAGACACGCACGTTATACATGCGTAAAAATTCCCTGCGTAATCTTGAAAAATACTGTACAATAAACAGGCTGATTTTCAGTTATTCATCATCAGCATAATGCATCACAATTATATTACAAATCTCACAAGGGAATCATCAAGGGGGTAAACGGGGAATGGGTGGTTAACAAATCGAACTGACTGACCTCGTTAAACACCCGTTCCTTGTTTACTTCTTGTAATGTGTCCCTTGTAAAATTTGTGATATAGATGTGATGTATTTTGATGATGTATCACTGAAAACGGGCTTGTTCGCTACACGGTATTTTTTGACGTTGCATGTACTTGTACATCCATAACAACTTTTTCCTAACTAAACTGCCGTCAGGGAATGAAGGTACTTGCTGAAATAAATAAGGAAAGTGAACAATACTTGAGTTAATGAAAACCCATGAGAAAAAATTACTGCGATAATCTGAAACGGGGTCAGTTTGGGGTTCCACACGTCCGTTCCGCTGGATTTTCGGCACACAATTTGATCAGGCTGACAAACAGCAACCGTTTTCTCTCATTCTGTTTGACGTAGTGCAACTAACTGACTCTCCTATAGAATTGAGGTTGCCCACCTTCTCGGCTTCTGACAAGTTTGAATTGATCGAGAATTCGGATGCAATTGCAGTAACTTCAACGCACTTCTTTTTTCCCCAGTTCTTCTAACTGACCCTTTCTTTTCTGTAAACCGTTCGTTTTATGGTATGGCATCTAATAATGAATGCACCAGAGCAGTTTTGGGTGGTAGGAATTGTATTCACATGATTACCAGTACCAGGTGTTGCCAGGGGGATGAACTATCTTATGAGCAGGTCACTTTTCTCCCTTTCTCAGCAGTAATCACTTTGTTGGGATTGACGACGCATTCAACAGCTGCCATTTCATAAGAAATAAGTACTACTTTTCGGGCCACCTCCCGCACGTTACCGCATCCCTTAGTTTCGAGCATGTGTAGGCGGTTTTACCGGTTGAAATCACTAGGATCATCACCATCTCTCCGAAGAATATAGACACAAAAGTCGTGAAGCTTTTGTTTTGGAACAGCATTTTTCAATCTCTCCCAAAGATGTACAGGAGAAAATGAAGCAGTTAGTACAGTTACAACTTTCCAAACTCCTCAAACTTTCACAAGCCCAAGATATTTTTCCGTTTCCCTATAGTTCACAAATCAACGCAGCACTTGAATAACCATAAGACTCAAAGTCACGTGCATTTTAAAACCAACAAAAAATAGTATCATCACTCAATTCAACCTGAAATTTTTTCTCCCCTCGTCCTCCTGTTTTAAAAAGCGTGAGACTTGGTTAGCGCTCGATCTGGTGTTCGGCTTGTGTACATTGAGAGTAATAGAGATTCTGAACTTCAGAGGGCAAGATATCCAACTTACCCGGTCTGTCTGAACTAGGTCCGTTATGAGAAGGTAGACAGTCCGAAGCCTTAACAAAGGCTTAAGTAGAGGTTACACTGGAAGTCTGAGGCAGTTTTTAAACTTAATTTAAGGTCACGCAGAACTGAGCAATGTTCTGGTTGGAAACCAACAAGGGTTTGCACAATGAGCCCAATGATGAGTAACTGGATTTTAACAGTTTCACACTACAGCTTATGGTGTCCATATGGAAAAATCATTGTTTACCAAAAGACCAAGGAATGGAATTGTAGAAGACAGAAAAACATACTGAAAATATATTAGTTCTTTCCGTCTTTTATCACGGTAATGACAGGATAGTATTGCTTGAAGAGGGAGGCGGCTTTCACATGAGGACCTGCGCAAAGTCGTATGTGGTTATAAAAATGCACCGAAACATTGCCGAAAATATTGTACAAATTGATGTTCTACTTATGCTCGTCTAGTTCAGACGGTGAAAAAATCGACTCATATAGCAACCTATACGAGTACAACCGCTTTTAACAAATAAGCAGAAATATTAAATCGACATTTTGCAAAGGAATTTGTTATATAACTCGTGCTGTACATCACAGCAGTGAAGGCAACAAACGCTCCAATTTAGTATCAATAGAAAATAGAAATACACAAATGCAGAACGATCAACAAGGGAAACATGAAGCAAATTTAGCACTTACTTTCTCTGATTGTTTAACGCCAATTTCCTCATTACTTTGACTATAAAATTCAAAATCAAATCGATCTATCAAATAACTTACAATTCAAATCCTCGATCAAGTATGTCAGCGAAATCGTCAATGCTGAAAAGTTTTGATCGTGGAATCCCACACTTCTCTTGACAAGCCGAGATAAACAGCGATAGGTTATCCTTAGTAACAGAAGTGAAATAACCGCCTATTAGCGGGTGTACAAAAGGCAGAACGTACACGTCAAAATGGTCGTACTAAATTAAATTCCATCGAATCCGAATCTGAATAGTCTGTAAGTGATATGGCAGCAAATGCCTTGCAGCAACCTTAATTATTAAAAGTGTATGACTGGCTATCCAAAGTGAAGAATAAAATATAATACTGTTCTCATTTGAGTGATAGCCCACATTTGTCAAGAATCTGTAATGGCATGCAAAAAAGTCGCAAACCTAAGTATAATACCAATAAATGAACGCACAATAAATAACCACCATGGACGAAATTATTCTGTGAACACATCAGCAAATATTAGTTGCACTGCGTTAAGTCCCTTGTCAACAAAATGTCTAAATCAACGTCAACAATTCAATGGCAACAAGTGTAAAATTATGAGCATTCGCCATCAAAACCGCGCTGAATGCTTTGGCCACATAAAGCTACTCGTGTCAGTATGCGTAAGAAACCTAAGGACCATCGTGGCAGAGTCTTTTTTCTAGAATTTGTGGAGCCATCCACCCTGAAGAATTCCACACTATGCTCGCCTTAATAAGCCGCCCACACCTGGAAACGAACATACAGGCCTCTCGTTTCCTTCATAGAAAAGAGATGACAGTCGGCGAAAGTGCTCAGAGATGGGCCACCAGAAAAATCGTCGGCTCAGGAAAATTGTTTACCCAGGAAGAACAGCGAAATTACGTCAATTCTCAGTGAACTACACACATCCCACGGAGACCTAATTATAACCAACAAAATACCCCGGGTTATCGCCCTGAATTAAGCAAGGATGAACGTTAAGGGGGTCACTCGCTGAAATTGGGGCATGGAAAGGTAGGTTAATTTGCAAACAGAACTATTTCAGTTAGAATCTGTTCACACTGGAACACTAACAAACTCTGTAGTCACGAGTGAATCAGTTGAGGGTTCTACTCAAACGGCACGTATTTGAGAGGCGATATACACTACACGTTTCCTGGCCATTATCTAACCCAATCCTACAGATAATTAAGTGCATGTACCTGACGAAATGTTGATCCAGTATTTCAGTGTTCGTTACTGATATGAATGCAGCCAGCGGCTTTACTGGTGTTTTCTTTTATTCACCTCCCTTCACGTTTTCTTTTGACTTATAAACTGCCCGATATAATTTTATACTGACCAGCACAGAGACAGGAACGAACAAGTAAAGACCTTTCTTCCTCCTGTAACAATCAACGAGCCCATGTAATAACAGAAACAACGTCGAACAAAATGCTGAAAACAAGCTCGACGGGAAAAAATCGTCAGTGAAGGAGACTTGTATGCAAGGTGCGCACTCGGTAGGACCAGAAGCGCTTGAAGCAATTGCTACTGCCGTCAGGTGGACCGCAAGCAAAGCAAAAAGTCTTCAGTGCATGTTTTTGAAACGGTGAATACGAAATCAAATGAGTGGATGAAACTGCACCTTATATACTAGCATAACACAATACAGCAGGATATTCAACGGAAACACCCGCAGTGCAAAGGGAGACTCTAGGGAGGCAGGCGATATCGCTCTGCTGTGATCCTTCGTGGGTAGGTAAAGGCATCTTCAACAGATTAAAGGTATCACTTTTTCAGCTTTATATGAACCTCTTGATTTGAATCAGTTTAATATGCCGATAAATGGTCTCACTACAAACGGACACGTTGTGAGAATGGTGTTTAATCGCTCACTGTGCCGTACGTTTTACGTACGGCTTACGATGAAAAAGGCGACCAGGCGGGTAGTGCACGAAGTAGTTCCGAAGGAGGAGGATATGATGTAAGGCACAGTGTTGCCAACTCCCTGAATGGAACTTGGGATGACAATGCGATTGGAGAAGGTGGTTAGAATGATGCAGAATGGAAAACAACTGCGCAACTGTCTGAAGTTATGTATTTATTGTGATCGATATTTCACCTCTCATTTGTTGTAAACCGTGTGCATATTACATCGGCAAGGTTTCAATGTGTATAAATGTATATGCATACATAAACTGTACACTTGTCGAACTGACAGAAATCCACGTCTACGAGAACCCTTCGATGGTAATCGGTTTGACATAATCGAGAAGCATATCCACATCGAGAGTTGTCAGCCTCAGCGCAATGTGTGCGAAAATCAACATTTACATGGCTAAATCCGGGATAATGTTTGCCGCCTTACGCTATCTGTGAACCCAGCATGACCAGTGAGGGACCGTACACAATGCAACCACACCAGCAGTACTCCTATGAAGCTAACAAACCAAACCCACCGGAGTGGAAGATGTTCAAGGAGTGACAGCCTGAAGCTATTTGTGCCTTCAAAATAGTTGTAGTATGCATGTGAAACACCGTATCAGTAATAAAGAGGTTCGCCGTCATTGACTGCGAACAGAGAAACCCCGCTGACCACTCAATGTGCTAGTCTGGTAACTGTTGCCTCCGACAACTGTTCTGCACATCACGTAGTGTGTTGATTACGCGTAACAGGTTGAATCAGAGGTGGGTTTGGCTGAGGCTATCTGACCAGAGATTGATGCAGGAAAACCGTTTCAGTAGAGCGTCCCCGGCTTCCCAGCTGCAGTCTGGATAGGAACAAACATTCTTGGGTGACGACGTTGCCGAGTATGACGAAAACTCGTACACAATTAAGGTCGTATTGCCAGACTTAAAATCTACAAACTAGCCTTCTTGGTAATTAGTATCCCCATAACTTGTCATTCTTTCATTTTCTGTGCTTCTGCTAATTATTCAGAGTTGACGAAAACTGATTGTACGTAGTTGAGCATTGAATATGCACACAAGCAGGGACGATTCAACGGAGTATTACGACGTCCAGCTCTCTTCCGCACGAACTGCAGGTCTGATGACCAGCTTGAGGACTTTATGATTACTCACGTGACACTGCAACGCGTCGCTAGAAACAAAGTACTCTCACCTGGACAAGTAGTAACTATGGCCAATCTTAGTTGCTAGATGCCTTGCAAGTTATAATAATTTTACCCGTGACAGCGTAGTGCATTCACAACAAAGCCAACAGTCAACGGACGTTTTCTTCACCGCCTTTGATGATTCAACACGGCTGACACGTCAGAAACAACAAATCGCTGTGTTATCTGTGCAGTTGAACACTCAAGCTTGTTCTCAAGAACCGACATGCACGGGTGTGCATCTGAAGATGACCAGATTGTTGGTATGCAAATCACCAACCGATGCACCACGCTCATTCACAGCAGCTGCTTGTATCATTAGAAGCGACTAATTACACGATTCGTTAATGTTTCGAAAAACCTATTTTAAAAACATTTCAACCCAGAAAGCGGAGGTAGGAGTACCACAGCCCTTGAGCCCTACAAGGTCCACAAGCTCTGAAGCGGAAACCGCAAGCTTCTTGGCAGACGTTTACGGCATCACTCTGGCACTATGATCATCGAGTTCCCAAATTTAAACCGCCAACATAATAGACGACACTCACACTGAGAATATTCATGTGCAACTATCCGAGAAAAGTCCTTGTACCTCCTCCTGATTCTGGCGGCATTCCACCAGAGCGTTGCGTGAGGCGGCAGAGCAGTTCGTTAAGCCCATCGGTCTGTCGTCTACCCAGTCCGCTTTAAGTGGCCTAGTACCAAACAATTGGGAGCTTGCTAACATTACACCTGTCTTCAGAAGTGGTAGCCTCAAACCTCTTGGCGACTTCGTCCGATCATCACGTTGTTCAGCTTGTCAAAGGTACTGAAAGAACCCGTAAATGACTCGCCTCATCATCATCCTCAACATAGACAATACATCAGTGGTTCGCACTGCCACACAACCACGAAGAAAAAAGCAAACCATGTGTAATAGGATGAGGCAGAGGACGGAAAGGAACCTAGCCACTAAAAAGTAGCTACGTCCATAGTCAAACACTTAATATTAAGGTGCCTACACCTCGCAAGCAGGCAACCAAGTTGTAGGTGAGAGTAAGGCATCATCAGCATGACACGTCCCATGAGTGCTTATCTTACCGCTTATTTTCCGGTGTGAAACATGGCTTTGAAACACATCATCCGGGCACGAAGAAGCCACTAATAACCAGGATGCTGAATTATCCGATCAGAGCAGTTTTGTTGATGTTGCTCACCTTGACTTCACTAAAAGGTTTAACCAAGTGAACCTCTCGGTTCTGATTGACAAGTTTTATCGCTATGGAGTACAAGGTAACCTATTAAAGTGTATGTCAGTCAACTGTGCTTTCCAGTAGTCAAGACGGCGTCAGTAATGTGCCTCAGGTTTCTACCTTACGTCCACTTTTGTTCCTTACCATGATCCTAACGTTCTTCACTTGGTTCCGTCTCCGCTGCTACTGTCTGCGGATGATGTCAAAAGTTGAACACTAGTTACACCTTATACTCATCACATTCCATAATGAATAAGCTTGAGTCTAATGTCGGGGAGTGCAAGATTATTCGTGCTCGACATCTGTTGTATGGACTCCCCCTTAGTTCTGTCTACTCACAGGCTTTTGTTTCGCACTGTTCAGGATTATCACTCCAACTGTATACAAATACGCGAAAGAATTGTAATAGTTTGGAGCTACCCGAGCAATTTTTTACAGCCTCATTCCCCCTGTTTTGAGATTTCCTATAATGCCCTCGTTTGTCTAAACCTGCAAAAAGGAACCGTAACCTGGCCTCCCTCCCCTCAGAAGGATGATTTGCTCCTTGAGAATGTTCAACTCCGTGCCACCAAGACCGCTTGTGTTTTGAGATTTAGCCCCCATGAGGCATGTCTCACAAGAATAGGTCTTAGTTCGCTAGATTTCTGTTAGCCTAGAAGTGGCCGGGTGTCCACTTTCTTAATCATCAAATCGACTGACCACACGTGGCCGCCGCACAGCTCATTCTAATTGCGCGTCTGCAAGTCTCATGAGCACTCAATTTCTACCAATTCTGTGCTGGCTTTTGAGGCTTTAGTTGATCATACGTTCCTGTTTTATCCCACATATTGCAAACGTCCTCCAGTAGTACTGCGCTCGAATCTGGGTACGCGCATCGAGATACGGAAGCCTGTTAATAGTGATCCACTGAACTGAATTTTGAAGCAGATCAGTTGGTGTGACGGACGAACCGACGTAGTGTAAGGTAGAATATACAAAGTGTTCAATTGATTCTAAGTGATAACCACAGTCGATTTAGAAGAAATCACAAGAGGCATTGTAAACCCAAGTATGAAACTAACAGAATCTTCGGGGCAATCACACTGAAAAAGATATAAACATGGTTCAGTTGGAACCAAACCACGAAATTACCGGGTAAACGTTGACGGAGCATGAGCAATACAAATAAGGCACGTGACTTAGAATAAGTGGTTCCGAAAAGGTGTCAAAATGAATGCGCCCGATACAGTTTAATACGCCCAGCACAATTACCGCGTGAACGTAACCCACACTATCCACCGTCAACATGAGTCGTATAAACTGAGACCAACAAATAAAATATTAACAAACTCACCATAGCGGAAGCTCTATTGGGGCAGTGGTTAATGCGCTTAACTGCGCCAGGAACAAGAGTATTCACAAGACTACAAACAATATGAGAAAAACACGGCGTGTAACCTGCACAGAATCTCTCCGCTAGCAAGAAAACTCCTCAAACTTCTATCAGACGGCACATCGATATGTAGAATTCTCTTAAGTACACATGTTACATCGCGCAACAGACAAATACTTCTATCCATAATAATGCAGCGCGAAAAGCGGGCGCTGCATGTTTATATCGGGCATATTCGATTTCAGAGCTCCCGCTGTGTCTTTCGCTCTTCATTTCTTCAATTACATTCTAATAATCCACGTCAGAAGCGTCAAACAATCGACGAAACACGCAAAGTCAGGGGAATCAAAAGCGCGCCTATATGTTTTGCAAATAACCGGGGTCTCTAGGTCACTCGCCGCAGGGGTTGTAGTTCACAAAAAGAAATTGACGAAACCGTGAGAACTTAGTCTAATTTAGACTTTGAACCGAAGAATGAGAAGAGCCTTCACCTGCAGATATCCTATTGCTTAGATTCCGATCTGCAAACCCGTCCGTCAGTCCTGATCGCGTTGACTGCATATGTGGTGATTGTATGTGCGGAGTGCTGAGGGATGGCGCAGCTCCCAACAGTCGATCACCTACGGTGATGGCACTGTTTTAATGACCATTCATGAACCATCCACATCGAGGACGATGCATACGGGGGAAAAAATGTCAGAGTGGAATGTTAGGTGTGGAAAATTCATGATGATCGTGAAGGAGTGTAGTGTCCACAGTTCAATAGTTAGGTTTTGCAACTCATTTTGTAAACGTTGTATAATTGAAACAGCTCATTCCATTCAGAAGTTTGAACAATACCGTTAGAACACGAAAACTGGCAGATGCGAGCATTTCGTATTGACTCGTCAGTACCAAATTTACAATAACATGAAACGGGTATTTTATATCAAACATTTAGGGGGGGCAGGGTGGATAGTCAATTGGTGGTTTAGGAAAGGTCACTAAGTCCAGGGAAGGGTCAAGTTTACGAACAATTGTTTCTGAACACACAAAGTCGGCTTCAGTCGATTGATTGCAACCGCCTCAGCAAACCGCAGGAATCTTGGATTCGAGTGCCGTAATAGGATTCTGAATGCACAAATTGGGTCGATAACGTGACCAGTGGTCAGGACGTGTCTTGCGACTGCGGACGCTGGTTGCTTGCGTGTTTCAACCACATTGTCGTTCTTCCGTAATACAGAGTTCTGCACCCAATTAGGCAAATGTTCCTTCACTCTGGATATCAAGCACCTCTCGGTTCTGCCTATGTAACTTTCATTGCAGTTTCATGTAAATTGGTAGACACAATGTGAGGTGGCACCGATAGGCTGATCTCCTTTGATTGAAGGGACGGGCAGTTTCTGAGTCCGGGCTAATACACAGATTTCCGCTGCGTTAGATGTTCGTTTGATCGAATTCACTAGTCTTCGAATTGTTTGATGCATGCAATAATCACCTTTAAATGGCAGTTCTATACAAACCCACTTTTTTCTTACTGTGGCCACCTGTTCAGAAGGTGGTTTCGGTTTACTGTGCCTTTCTATGAACCTTTTTGGATACTCGTTAGATTGTAGTGTAGATGTGATCAAGTCTCATTTTCTCGCAAGACTATCCTGTGTACAGATTCGCCTTGCTCGTGTGAATAGTGTATTCACTAGTGCGCGTTTGTGATGGACCGGTGTGAAACTACCAAAGTTCATGTATTGACCGGACCACGTGGATTTCCTGTAGACGGTTCTTTTGATAGAGCCATCCTCCCGGCGACTAATGCGTTTGTCTAGAAACGGCGAACAGATGTCGGTCTCAAATCCACAAGTTATTTTCAGGTTGAGATGGCAACTATTGAAGCGCTGCACTAAGTTGTCTATTGCCTGCTTGGACCGACTGAATACTAGTTTATCATCGAAGTAACGTTTGTAATATGACAGACTCGCTGTGTCTGTATCTAACTTCAGAAGTTCCCAGTGTAAAGTGACGACATGTTTATCTTGAGTAAATTTAATTCACCCATAACCCGTAACCGGGGTCTCTACACCCAAGTTTGTTGAGGAATTCCATGCCTACGTGAAATGTGATGTCCTGTGTCTTGACTCAGGACTGTGTGCCGAAGGTGCACCACTTGTGAGAGTTGTTTGTCTGTCAATCTCAAGCAACAAGTACTGTTCTTGTGGGCCTGAGAAGCTTTCCAGTACAAAATTTGCTTATCTTCTTACTATCTTATCTTATTACTAAAACGGTCATGGTCATTTTATCAAAAGTGACAAGCAGAAAATGATGAGATCAAGAGGTCATCGTCGGGATGTTGCAAAATTCTGTTCCGAGTCCCACTCCACTGGACCTCGCTGTTACCGAAGGGTCGCTTGGAGCATAATTCGGTTAATAAATCAGAACGTGGACCTGGTGACCATTCCTTATAAGTCTTAGATCTTATACGTTTCTGTTTGAAACAACCAATAAAACAAACAAGGGTTCGGAATCTCATTAGGGCCAATCTCAACAACCTGAGATGATCCTCGGGTTCGGCCCTCCTCGATTTTGACCATGCAGACCAAAACCACTATGAGTTTTGATCCGCCATTCGAAAGTCGAACGATTTATTCGCATCGCGAAAAGTGTGTTATTTCTCCCAGTTCAGAGTTTCGGAAAAAATAATTTGTCTTCTTGGCGACATTCGCAATAATTCACGAAGAGCAAACCTACAGGTGAATGAGGGCACCCGAAAGCCCTCTGCACTGTTCGAAGAAGGTGAAAGCGGGAAATCCATGGACATTCCAAGTCCGTGCAAGTTAAAGTCCAACTGCAAGCACGCGCGAACAAAAGTCCACATGCCTATATATGCTTCGATTGAGAGAAAATACCCCCCAGCTCACTATCGAGGGTGAGTCTACATCCGACCCCCAGAGGCTGCCGAGTTATTGAGGCTGCCTTCCATGATGAACCGCTGAGCCAACATCTTATCAGGCCGCTACGTAACAGTTGGCAATAACTCTTTTACCATATACATGCTGAATGTTCAGAATCTCTTGTTCTGGGTCAATTTTTGTAACACATCGGGTTGGGCGAGATTCACCCCCAAGATTGTGAAGATAGCAGCTGTTTGCTTAAAGTGTAAGTCTTGGAGACCGTTCAGCCAAACATTCTTGACTCACGTTCTCCCTGTTGCATTAAACGAGGTCATGGAAGCACCTATCTACTGTGATGACAACCACCATCATCTTGACTACTCAACCTCGCTAGCATTCTATGCAAAACGATGGAGCGTTAAGTACAAACACTTCTCTGGGAATGTTTTTTTTAACCTAACATAGCTTTCCTTTCAACCGGTCACACATAAGACTTATTTTCATGAACACCTTGAAAGAGACCAAAGATTATGTTCACACCTCAAACGCTGTCTTCTTAGCCCCGCTACCGGCCTTCGACCATCCGCTCCATAGCTCTAAGAGACACTGAATAGAAGCCCACGGTTTATTATAGGAGATCCTTTCCTGAGTCTCATTCTTTCCCGATGATAAAATGTCTGCCGCTAAAACCGTATCACACCTCTCATCGAATTCATGCAGACATTTCTGAAAGGCCAGTACTCGTTCCTCTGTTTTTTCTGATTAAGATCGACGAACTTCCACGTGACGAACTCAGCAGCTCTTGCCTTCCGCTGACAACTCAAGAGTCTGGAATGTTAGTGAAAGGTGGACGATATATCTTTTCACAGTAAAGCGATTGTTGGCTGATTGGAATCTCCTTTTCATTGACAATAAGTGTGCACACCTTTCGGTTAGTGGGGGTTTCAGGAGCACACTCAGGCGTCACAATGTCCCTACCTTGATATTCCCTGTTCGTATCCACGCTAACGTTAGCGACCTTGTCGCGCCTTAATTTTCACATTTCCCCTTTGCCGTAGGTTTACCGCTAAGTACTTTATTGTACGAAAGGATAGCGGACGACGCAGTCATGGGAGAAGCTTTCCACGCATAACCGTTGGGTTTTTCATAGACAGTAAATCCCTTCTTATATGACTATCAACCACTAGAGTAGCATTCATTCGGAGGCCGTTATCTGCCCTTCTACTGGTCGTTCTGGACCCTTGTCACACTTTCGATTGTTTACGACATTGTTGGCGCTGAAATTTTGCTTTTTTTCTGATTGCCCTCCGCGATCAACAAGAACGGTGCTATAGCCCGTTTTCAAAACCCGCCTTTTGGATCAATAGACACTCGTGTGTAACTAAACTAAAAGTGGTCAAACACAGATAGCTTGGGCACCAATTATCAGGTTATTGTATTGGTTGATGGAATCACTGACTGCACATTATCTTGGTGCTGAGGATTACTTTATTTCGTCAATATTCTTTTCACCCACTTCCTACTCACTTCACAAACTTTTATCACCCCCATCAACGTTAGTTTCATTATTTTTTGCTAGAATACACCTTGCTAATCTATTCCCCAGCTAGAGGTTGCTCGGTGTTGCTTTTGCATTGCACGTGGTGGTATTGTTGCGTTTACCTCGTTTTGTTAGCCCCGTGTAACTGCTGTATCAGACATCACCGTACACCTATGAGTGACGATAAAAAATAATGCCGCGTCACTTTCGAATACATTCTGCCGCACGCACGTGCTGATCCTTTCCACATAGGCGGTAACTGGAAGCCAGTCGAAAAATTCATTGTTGGTTTAAATTTCAGTTACCTTGCTTTTCAAAATTGCTCACTTTTGATACACTTCGAATACACCCAGAATACTATCGGATGCGCCGTGAACACGTTCCATCCTCGGTGAGCACAGACCTTGAGCTTACTCATCAATCTGTACCGAGATTTATTGTGGTACATTCAGTTTTTAACTACATGAACCCAGAGCAATTAATGTGAAACTGCGTTCTTTTCCGGAAGCTAAATAACCAGGCTGTCTGTTAGTAAAAGTTTGATGAATCTGTTACAAGCCTTGTGGGTCCATTAAAAAATAATACGTACGTGATTTTTCTTGACCAGCAATCAACCCATGAAACTGGTCAAATTTGATTACAATAAGCTCAGCTGTTAGCTTCTGACTACTAATTGAACGCCAAATCTTCCGTCGTATTTGATATTGTAAATTTTCAGATTGAACTATTTTATAGTCCATGAACATCTGCATATTCTACTTAGCGATATAGAGCTGATCGATCTGCGGATTACGCCTGAAAACAGACTTCACTGGGAGTAGTGCCATGTGATGCTTCTAGGTTCGTCTAACATGTCCGAATATGCTTGAAGTCATGCACAAACTGCTGGTTTCAAATCAGTTGAAGTGCATCTAAATGATTCGTCCATTACAAGTCAGCTCGGCAGATTACAGTGGACGCAGACGCTCGATAGTCCTCTTTCCGTTGAGTCAAATAAGAAATCACAGCTTTGGTAACCCTCGATAATGCAAAGGAATGCGCTGACTTGCAGACCTCAGTCCGTCAGCTTTCTGCTGTTGACCACTCAGTTCCTGACCTGAACGGCTTTGTAATAAAAACCGACAAGATGTCTTATGCAACCACAGCATCTGGCTTCAAGTCAACTTGAAACTACTGACACATGCACATAATCACCTGAAATGAATTGATTTTGGTTACTGTGGAAGACTGTATGGCTATCTAGGATCTCCCCGATTGTTCAGATGGTTGTGTAATGCTTCTTGGTGAGCATGATCGCGAGTTCTGGCGGGGTTTGTGTACAAAACGCGAGTCAAACCGTTTCGTCCTTCTTATCTCGTGCGTTCAGGAAGATTTTTACTCCACATAATTCGTGATGCCGCCGGTAGCGCGGATTATGTTGAACGACAGTGATGTCAGAATTTTGATTGTTCTTGAAATATGATTATCAGGAGCGTTCCGGTATTTATTATGGGCAGGTCCGAGCAAGATAGAGAGAATTAAAGATTTCTAACATCTCCTACTGAACTGACAGATGTGTAAGTTCAACGTGTACGGCCTATCTTCTTTTCCAACACAAACTGAAGGCGCTCACACTCGGGTCGCTTCCCACTGTGGCAGCGCATATCTGTGGCCTCATCAACCCAGACGCCATCTCAACCTTGATAGAGTACGTTGTCATTCCGATCATTCTGAAGGGAAAAGCATGGGACTGAAATCCTAGGACCAAGTTAGCTCTGGCCGTTTGCTTATCTCCTAGCGGGCTCAACGGCAAAAAATACAGGTCTCACCGGACTGTGGTGAGAAAGACAACCGTTTCGTCGATCGCCTTGTCAACGATTCATTGAACTCATATTGCAATCCAGCGTCCTGGTTTTTGCTGCCAGCTCCAGTGAACACCCCCGATGTACTTAGCCTATTCAGTACAATCGTTGCCCTCGTGTTAACTGCTACTCCATAAGGCCATGGTAGTTGCAGACGTTGAATGTCGGTCAAACGTCTCTCCCTTGGACTCTCTACCTGGTGTTGGCAGCATGTCGCAATTTCAGGCCGATATAAGTGAAGGCTAACTAGGTGGATCAGCCTTCAAGTTGGGCTCTTTACTTAAGGAATATTGTGGCGATAATCGCAATGCGGCTCCAATTTTGAAAACAGCCTGACATGCTGTTCGCTCGACTACTGCTGAATTCCCGTAGTTCGGAGTTATCACACTTGTTGCGCAAAATATTGACTTTTATAGGTTTCACTTATACTTTTAATAAGAGGCTACAGCCATCGAGTAGTCAAACTTATTGCGTTCTTATACATGGGCTCTGACAGCACCACGGCATCAGGCTTATTTCACTTGGTGCAGACACTAGATATAATAGAACATCCACGAAGTTTTACTCTTTGAGGAAAGCCGGAGTCCATTGCATCTTGGTTACTTTTTCACCGACGACAACACAGTGATCGCCAGTCTCAAGGCCATTACCTCACTCGGTTTAACATATCATTCAGAGATCATCCACGATTAAATCTGCGCTGATAAGCAGATCAACCAGCCGCCAGTGCCAGCTGCGATCTGCCCAAAATTAATGTAGATACATTGCGTTCTTACTCCATGGTCCAGATATCTAACTCAAGCTGTTTACCGCTCAGCCTTTCCATCATGTGAGATAACGGAAGGCCCATCGAAGCGCAACGTTCGCATTCAGTTCTTACTAAACCAACTTTTTCCACTACTCTATATATCTTCCCCCGGCCGGTCATGCATAACAAATATGAATATTATAATGAATAGTTTGATGGAGGCAAATTCAGTAGCCCCATTCCAAATACTCTCCTATTCGGTTTTCCGTGGGGATTCGACCGTGCATCACACCATCTCCCACACACAAAAATGGAACCCTGTGGCATTGAAAAAGAGACTCACCAGATTACGGCAATGCCTGATGACGAAGAGTCTGTCACTAGAACAGAATCGGGCACCTCGTCTTCCTCCGTACTAGTAAGTAAAACACCCCGTGTTAGTTCCCACTTGCATCAAAGAACTTCAGACATTATCACCAGCAACGATCATTTCCGCTCCGATGACCAAGAAATCCAGAATGGCAGTGACACAAGTGCACTGCAGACTGTGATGGAACTGAGCATAGTATACAGCTCAGGTACAAATACTTAAAAACTGGATTAAATACAAGAACCTGACTCACAGTAGTCCGTGCAGGTGTGGTGATTTGGAGTCCCGCCACAACGAATGATGTACTCAGAGGAGGCAATGGTGAAGAATGTATAAGTCCATGAATTCACACTGAAGGTAAACAAAAAACCCATGGCCTTCTGTAAAATAAAGTGTATTTTCGATCCCCATGGTTTAAAAACCAGGTTTGAATATGAAATTGGGAAAACCAAGTGTTCCGAAGAGTGACGAAAACCGTGAACCGCAAAATGCCACGCAAACTAAAAAAGATTGATCCTGATGCAATTAAAGCCCGCTGTTCAGCGAACACACTTTTCATTCGAAGGGAAACCGCAACAACTTTTTTGCTGCTTGCAGCATACTAAGCACAGCGAAAATCCAAAGAGTCACTCTGAAAGTAAATTTAGACATCTGAGTGTCGTCCCACTCTCACTCCGCATATTGTTAAGAAATAGCTGCAATCAATGAATTCGCCAATCTTATGATTACGAGGTGCACCTTCATGCACCTAGACAAAAAAGCGTTTCAAAACACTGGGAGGGCTAATAGATGCTTTCCGCCACATTATACTGAGCAGGCCCAGTATATTGACCTGAAGAATGATATTCTCGCTTCTCGATTTGTATTCAACTGAATTTCGGCGACCTCACGGTAACTTGGCTCCCACACATTTCTTCCCCAGTGTAGGTTTCGCTCTTCCGTTATTCAACGTTACAGATGACAGCAGCTGACGAGGACATATCAGGGAGGTTTACAGGCCAGGTCCTCTGACTTTCCTCAGGTAGTAGTTTTTTTCCTCGGGGTTATCAACCAACAAAATAGCTTTCTACCTATGGCCGTTAGTTGTGCTCCTTTGAACTGTTCTATAGCATTGCCAGATTATCATTTTCTTAACATTAGATTGCGTGGACGATCGGTATTTGAAGAAAAGTTGCTTCTTTCGCTTTGTTATCGGTTTTCTATGAGTGGTTGGCATCAATTTATTGAATTGCGTAGATATCTTAAAAACGGTTCATATCGCAAACCACTTTTGTTCTCCAAATTTTTCAGATCAACTGGTTATAAATCAAGTCATCTAGGGCGTAAAAACGTCTTACTGGTGATCTGCCCAGAGTCTCTTATACTTATCCTGACAAGCAATGTGGCAAAAAGTTGGCCCCCGGGAGTCAACGTGATATACGGGACAGATGATATGGTCAGTTGTGTGTACGCTTTGGTATGGAGCTATGAAAACCGCACGGCAAACACAGTGGCCAGTGCTGCGTCCATTGAGAACACAAAAGTAGAAGGAAAAAATGGTCTACTTTTCAAGACAGATAAGAGTCTGCAAGGGGTGATTCATGCAACTCTACTCTCGGCACCCGTTCCCCAAGTAGCAACACCAACCAAACTAGTGGTTCGGATTTTATCAAAGACAACGGATAAACGGCACAGAGAGAAAATACGAACGCACTGCGACGACTTTCTGCAAAAAACTTGTACGTTTCATGCTAGGAAGCAGCCGGCTTGTACGCTTAACGCCATTCATGTCAACGACGGCATGCCCTAAGAACCACACCCCAGCTTCCCCAAAGCTCTAAAATGGTAATGGGGCTGCTCAGGTGCCACAAATGTCGGACCTTGTTAAAGCTCTAAGACCAAAGAAACCACTAGTTTCGACGTCAAGTGAGCGACTGAAGGGAGATTGCCGGGTACCTATAAATTATCGTGCAAACTAAAGACCAGTTAGCTTGACAAACTTAGGTGCGGTCCTCGCGTATGTAGTGCAACACGAGACCGATCCACCTGACGTTACGGTCAGTTAACGAAAAAAGAGTGCAGGTGAAAAATACAATATTCCTATGGATCCACTCTAAAACGGAGCAGGAACATGATTATCCACGAATCTGCGCCGGTCACACAGGTGCCTACCCATGAGCCCTCAGAAAGAAATTCCAAATGTTATGCAAACGCTGGACCACCCGGATCGGCGAAATGGTGCCGAGTGTACAGACTCAGTAAGCGGACTGTAATTAACGCACCAACGAATCGTCCCAAACTGTTACTAATCGAACTTCGAGACAGTAACATTCTAGGCCTGGTACCAATTGAAGCTGACATGATAGCTCGGACGCTTTCGGGCAGAACTTCTCAGGAGGCATAATCGTGCACCACAAATCTGACCCATATGTGACGATATCAGCTGCACTGAAAATCAAAAGCCAGTGTCTGAACACACGGATCAGGATGCAAATCACAGCTTCACGCGAACAAGACGACAGTCAAACAGTATAGGAGAGTCGAACGCCGGGGAGAAAATTGTTTTCATCGGTCTGGTTTACACTCTCACACACAAAAAACCAACCTACCCCTCGGAGGAAACCTCCGAGGAAATTGATGCAACCAAACTGCGACTTAGTCAGGGAGACAGATCGCCGAATCTGTACAGCGTGCTGATGATTGTATGCAACCCGCTTGATAAGAGAGACGAGCTGCAAACAGCGGTTTATTTTGTAGATGTTTGCTTGCCCACAGAATAGACTCAATAGTTTAAGCGCGTTGTTCCAACGGTTTTGCAATGATGGCGGTAATGCCGCTGAAGGTGCTCTTTTGTTTTTCCGGAGTTATCTGAGGAAGTCACTGTTTGACTGTAACTGCGGTTGTATTGGTGTTCAAACCATCGCCAGCCGTCTCTATGTAAACTCCCTGTTGATGGCTTCGGGGCGTATTGAGACCCTGGTGTGACAACAAAGGAATACGAAGCACTTCTGGGATCATTTCCAGTTGGCTTGCTATTCAGGATACCGCCTGCTCTTTCTGGGAGGATTTTAGTGCTCCGAAACTCAACTGGTTATGGGCATCTGTTAGTGGTAACGGTTTTGGTCGATAATGTTCAATCTCTTCAACAATTTCACACTGACAAAACATACCAGTGTGGCTACGTGATCCTGACCTGGTCAGATAGCTTCAACGCCTCACCGCCTCAACTTGCCACAGCAGCAATATCACCAAAGTGCCGCCGGCGACTTACTTCTCACTCGAATATCCGCTCTTAGTAAATCGGATATACAAAAAGTAACTGTTTCACCGAATCAACCAAATAAGTTGATGGTAGAAGCTGACAGAATGGCCTGGGACCTATTGGACTCAACAGACGACGCTGACAATCTTTGTGCAAACTACGCTGATAACCTCCGGGTACTCACCGATACAAGTCAGAGGAAGAGGTTAGAAACCATATGTAAACCCCAGCGTCAAGAGAGCTTCCCAACGTAAGCATCTGGCTTGCAAGATATGTCCCCAGCAAAGGGGGTTTAAAAGCCTTATAATTTAGCAAAATGGTCTTAACAAAGTCATCAAGGTAGCAAGGAATTTTTTTCCAGCCTATGAGCTCAACCGAGCACGTGACATTAAAAAGGACCCTAGTTTTCAGTTATGCTCAGCCCAGGGTCCCTCTAAGAAAGAAAATTGGGGTCAAACTTTTCCATAACGGATAGGTTACATCGACTGTCAGGGCATAGCCGGCGCGTTCGTAGCATAGTTACAAGGTGTGCATCGCTCAGGTAATAGATTACCAGAGTCCCGCCATTATTTCATAAACGCGGCCATGGTGAATAAAGATATTAAGCCCCACGAAGTTGAGCGAGCGATATCCTCGCCAAACGGCACAAAGTCCACGGGACCCGACCACATTCACCCGACCATCCTAAAACCTCGCGCCAAATTGCTGGCCTTGCATTTCACTCGAGTGTACTACCTCACACTGGAAACAGCAGTAGTTGTGAGGGAGTCTACAAAAGTCACAATACTTGTCATCTCCAGTGATGGTGTACATCAGCCGTCAAAAACCGTCGACCAGCGAAAGCTGACTAGCGACGTCCGTGAAACATGCGAACACCTGTTACGAGAGAGGACCCACAGATTCCTTCGCCAGCAGAGGACTTCCAGAGCTCCTCAACACGCCTTACTAAGAGGTAAATCTTGTCCTAATAATTCGCTGAGTTTCTTGGACACTGTCATGAATAAGCCGGATTGAGGAGAAGTGATCGAGGTGTGCTATCTAGACTTACGGAAATTCTTCTATTTCACCAACCATTGGCCATTGGGCTGAAATTCACGAGAAGCTGGAATATCCCACACAATCTGCGGGTAGAACGATACGTTGCTGGCTGGGATTTCATGTAGGGTAGGATTAGGAGGATTACCGCCGGACGAAGTGTCTCCGTTTGGTGGGGCACACCAAGCCTGAATCCGAGTTCCTCTGCTCTCCCTGGTATAGTCAAATGAACTAACCAAAAACCCAGTCATACCGTGCGACATACATGCAGATGTTATAAAGATGTTCGGCAGTGCGTCAGATTCAGATGCTGTGCAAGAAGGTAGCCTGAAAATGCGCAAGTAAACGCTAGAGTGAGACTTACCACAGAACGTCCTAAAAGGCCATAACTTGTCTAGCGCTATCCAGTTTACCTCCAGGTAACTAAGGAATGCGCACGGATAGACAGCCAAACTAGCAACGAGGGAGCAAAAGACAGACTTATGTATCGAAGTCACTGGTACGTTTTGCCCATTGGTTCAGTGCGCCGCGGTCTCGACAAAAGAATTATAGGCGTTATATAGACTGAAATCCGCGATCACCAGCATATGATCGCTAGCGCTCATTCCGCCGTAATCGTCAACAGTTCGCCCTCATATGAAATTTTTTGCCTAGGCTTTGTCAGCATGACTCCAGAGAATATTGCCTCCCTGGGAAAGTAAAAAAGCTCGCTACAAGGATGGTATAGTGAATAAGGGGTTCACGCTACCAGGACGGACAAAGTTCGCGAGACTTATCCTCTCTCGAATGACGGAGGGTAAAATGAGTCCATACCAATGCGTGAAAAATTACGCATCACGCAAGCACGAGCCCTCCAGTTTTATCTGGTTGTGATGCGTCAGGACAAATGTTTAAGAGGTCACAGGTTCATAATTATTAAAACAGCATCGTTGTTGGCCGTTTGAGTTAAACTTTTCAATAATCGGGTAGTCAAATTGTGGGAGAAGTTCCCCACAAAAGTTATTGAGGCTTCGAGCGCAGATGTCCTCATGGAAGAGCAAATGTTAAAACATTTTTCTCCACTTTGCACTGACTGAAGTATGATTTTATATGTAACTTCCTGGGCAACCATGATTTGTTCACTTCTTTTATTCCCGAAATTAGACCACAAATAAATGCCTTCGAATCGACAAGAATATGTGGTTCACCTAATCTCCGGAACACAGTCAGGCAACGGGATGTCAATAGGCTCAGTCCCCCATAAAGTTCTGGGCTTGAAGTTGGACTTGAAACAGAAAACAATCTGGTGATCTTACTCTGTCTGGTTGAACCCCTTTATAAGCTGTTTGAGCAAACACTTCAGACTAGCATCCTCCCTAGCGCATGGAAAGAGGCGACGGTCACACCCATAGTTAAAGTGGGTGACCGGCACTCTCCGGATAGCTATCAGCCACTCAGTCTCACTAGCATCCCCTGCGAAATAACGGAGCGCCTACTAAAGCGCGCCATACTCAATCACTTCTTACCAAATAATCTTTTCTCTCCTACCCAGCATGGCTTCCTTCCCGAGCGGTCATGCAAAACAAACATGCTTATTTTCAGGGATAGTCTGACAGAGGCCAAAAACAATCACATCATCTCAAACGCTATCTTCTTTGATTTCCCTAAGGCTTTTGATCCTGTCCGACACGGCCCTCTGAAGCACAAACTGGAAGCCTACGGTATTCAAGGAGAGGTTCTTCGCTGGATTGCCTCTTTTCTTGATAACAGAACTTTGAGAGTCAAGACCGGATCAGACATTTCGTCTCCCCAAGGGTCAGTGCTAGGTCCTTTGTTATTCCTCATTTACACCAACGACCTTCCAAACAATATTTCCAGCAACGTCCTCTTATATGCAGACGACCTAAAAATCTGGAATTCCACTGATCCTAGTGCACTACAAATTGATCTTGACGCGATCAAGCGCTGGTCGGACGATTGGAGTCTCCCACTTAATGACAATAAATGTGCACACGTCACTCGGTGGAGATTCTGGCCATGCTTTCATGATTCATAGCGCATATAGCACAGTAGATATCATAAGAATCGATCTGAAGAAAGATCTGGGCATCTGGTTGGCGTCTAACTTGTCCTTCACATATCACCATGAGTTGGCGGCAAAAAAGGGATTTGCCGCTCTTATGATGACTAGGCGCACCTTTTCCCGCCTAGACAAGAAAGCTTTTCAAACGCTTTACGGGATTTATATAAGACCACTCCTCGAGTATGCCAATCAGGTCTTGTATAGCGGCCTGAAGAGAGACATATTAGCTGTTGAGCGTGTCCAGCGCGCGACTACCAAATTGGTCGCGGGCATGAGTAATGTTGTTTACGAGTCTCGACTTGAAATTCTTGACCTTTACCCACTTGAATTTCGAAGACTTCGCGGCGATTCAATACTCACACACCTCTTCTTTAGAGCAGGTCTTGTAGAACAAATCTTCACTGTAGCGAACGGTGACGGTCAGCGAGGATATAATAGAAAGCTTTTTAAGCTTCGTCATCGGACCTTTCTTAGGCAGCAGTTCTTTTCTAACAAGGCTACCAACTACTGAAACAGCCTTCTTTCTGAGGTCGTCAGCGACGCTTCTAGGGATCATTTCAAATCTTTGCTTGATTCTCATTTACCTAAAATTGCATTATACGAGTAAACTTACTTAGTTCTTGTTATTCACTGCAATCCCCAAGAGCGGTGTTACACCCTGTTTTCAATTATCGCCATTCAGTTCAACAGGCACCCGCTGACACTGAGCAAGGGAAACTGTCTGGATCCGGGAACCTTGGGCCGCTGCCTCGAATCCGTGTCTCAATCGTTGAACCGCTGAATCTGTTATTGCTACCTGTTGTAATTCCCACGAACGGTCCCACACCCCGTTTTCGATGGCTTACCTTTGGGCCAGCAGACGCCAGCTTGATATCGAACAAGGTCAGCCTACTGGGCCGGTGTAACTTGGAGCTTTTATTTACAGACCATGTTTAAATCGCTGAAAAACTAGTCAAGGTCAAATACTTTGTCTTGATTGGTCTATTCGCATGAGCGGCATCTGACCTTGGTGCCTCCGGGTAGTTGTGTCCGGATGGTCGGGTTGGCCATGCTTACTTGTGCGCCACGCTAGGTGTCTCTAGGTCTGGTATAGTCTACCTACTACACCCCACGCTGTTCTCTAGTCTTGCGTGTGCTTTGTATGTCTCACACCTGGATACTGCAGCTTACGAATTTGAGTGTCCTAAATTCGTATTGCCTCTTTGGTAACTGAACCGTCTCAATCCATCCGGGCGACCGTGGTTAGGCTTCTGACCTGCTCAAGCAGTCTTTGAAAATAAGACAGCCTCATTCGGGAAGCAGGATCGTCGTCCCATGGCTGGTTTCGCCGGTTTCTTACGGAGCTGGAAATTTGACAACGGTATGGTATCTCTGCCTTAAGGTATTCCGGAAACAATCAGTAGCACGGGGTGTGTGGTTCCACAACAGATTCGTTCTTGGTTTAACGGCCTGTTGTCCGTCTGCTCCGATCACGTGAACGGTTGAAGTGTTGAGAACATGTGAGGGGTTTTGGGTTTTGGAGCATCTAATAGAAGTCGAGCACTTAAAGAGGTTGCAAGGTTTTCTTTTTGAATAACAATAGAAGGGAAGGACTGTAGGAAGGAAGGGAGAAATAAGATAAGAAGGTAAAGACGAGAGAGGAAGGAAATGACAAAAATGAATGTACGTGGGGCCATGTGTGCTCGACTGGCAACGGCCTTCCTGAAACAGGTCAATCATCTAGCTACCTCTTGAATGCATCGGTTAACAGTGCCAGGACAATTATCGCCCGAAGGGCACTCCATGTCGAACAGACTCAGAGAGTAAAACTGTGCCGTCCACATAAGAGGCTACTACGTGGTATGTAGACCTTGTACTTATGGCCCCTGGGACTCACTATAAAAAGATTCTTGTTGGAGTGACCCGGGCAGCACAGGATTTTGTGTTCGTAGAAAATCGCCTCTCAAACCTCTGGAGATTAGTAGTTTCAGTCTCAACAGACGGTCCTCGTACAACAAGAAGGATAGGCCTTCAACCCTCTTTGGGGTCCGTCCCTGGATAGCTTCCAAAGAAATGACCTCTTTCTTCCAGTACGGCACAAATGCCTGAATGTTGACTTTCAATTGTGGCCTTACCAGTGTGCTATAGATGCAAAAGAAAGCCTCGATTGGGAAGTTCTCAAGAATCCTACTATGCGTTGCTACCCTGCTACTGGCTTTCTTTGCCAGAAGCTCATTATTAGTACTAGGAGAGAGGTCTGGTGTAAGAACGGTACCTAGGTCGCGCTCCTGGTGGATATTTGCCAGTGTAGCGCCTTGCGATCTGATATTCTAGTGCCATGATGGCGAGCGTGCATAATCTCCGACTTGGACTTGTTGATAGGCGATCACTTTTCCACGGACCATAGATGCAGAGCACCCATCATTTTTGATAGTAGAGCAATCAGTAAGGTTACTGGCGTCCGTTCGTTTCCCACCCTTGTAGATAGGAGAGGTGAAGTGATTCCAAGTAGCTGGAATACAGCCAGTAAAATGAGTGTTGGAACCAACGAGAAAGTGGTTACGCCAGCTCATTGGCGCGCTTTTTTTATAGCATGAATGAGGGTATCCCATCAAGACTCGGGGACTTATCAACGCATACGTTAGCCGTGATGAAGTTAAGGGATGAGTACGAGAGACGATCAGGCACATGGTTCCGTCCCTGTGGACTTGCTGAAGACAGATACATACTAAACACAATATCTCTGCTGCCTCAGAATTAGAGGTAGAGAGTCCTGAAGGTCCGATGAGATAGGATATAGCAGCTTTCGACCTGATCAAGAAAGCCACGTGCCCGAAGGATCCTTCAGAACAGTCAGCGATGGAGATTACAAGTAATAATTGATGCACCCTGCGGTCAGCACCTACGGTTGTTGTGCACCGATTACGGTGACATTGGTATGACAAGTATGAGGTGCTCTCCTCTGAAAATAAATGCATCCCTGAGTGACCGCCTCTCTTTCATTAGACGCGTGGTTAAGGATTTAGGCCGAGGTGAGTTTTAGGCTGGGCGTGGGGAGTAAAATGGGACGGAACTGGTTAACGCAGTGATCAGATTTGACATGTTTATCTGCAGATGTTTATCTGCCGTGCTGCACCACGGTGAGACTGGACCCCGCCACGGTGAGACTGGACTTTGGCGTGGTGTGACGGCTTGCGCATCTCGATGACCTTTTGGGCTAGACTGGACAGAGTTACTCATACCAGGCAGGCCAACAGGTAGAGATCTGGCAAACCACAGTCTCCTGGTTGGGGGTTGGAAGATGGTTGGCATCACTTCCCGAAAAACGTTCCATTTCTGGCATACCGCCACCCACCCGCTTTCTTCCGGTACAGGCTTTTGAGCCAAAGGCTTTGGTTGAGAACCCCAATCGTTCTCCCGTCTAGGTCTGGACGTCCTGGCAGTATCTCAGCCAACACACAACCATGAGTCCGCACAGCATAAACAATTCCATACTGCATCGGCCGTCTCGCAGTATAAACCGGGTCGCCCTATCTGCTGCATACAGCAGGGTGGATAGGCGAAAACATGCTACTGCTGACCCCTCCCCCACTGTC
>QNGE01002345.1:45655-70345 GCA_008508345.1 Paragonimus westermani
CTTTTTTGTCCTTCGTAGTACTCTTTCCTTTTAGGATATTCCACGTCACTGTTGAGGTGAGCGGCGGCCCGAGCCACAGTACCTTTTGGTCAGGCTCATGGCTGTTTTTGATGATTGATGATGATGATTGAGCGGCGGCCCGAGCCACAGTATCTTTGGTCAGGCTCATGGCTGTTATGATGATGATGATTATGTTCGAAGAAAGTTCCAAAGCGTTAATCGTGTATGGTTTGCTTCTTACTGTCTTCTGACGAGAGGGTCTTCAGTTTATGCTGCACCTACTCTACTCGAGCCAATAGCTACAGCTGTTCAAATTAAAAAAGAACCATCTGATTTCCTCTGCGCATTCACTTCTGTAACAGGTCATTGTTAAAGACCATCGCTCACATGTCCCGGAGGTCACTTGATGAGCGTTCGTTTGATGCGATTTGGACGACAAAACTTTTGCTAAATACCATTGAACTGGATTCTGTAGCACAATGTAGGTCAAATTTCAACCTGTCAGAGTGGTGTGGGGATTGTTTGCAAACGCTTCTGTCCTTCGATGATCCGCCCTGCGGTTAACGCATAAGGTGCGTTTGGTCTGATAATATTACAGTGCTGACTCTTCGCAACAGTGGCTGGGCCGATCACAAACCCAAACGATTGTTTCGTGTGGTTTTGTGGGCTTGTTCTCTGAGTAGACTTACGTAATTGTGCCTCAGAATTCGACTGGAATGCTCTGTCCGCGCGCTTAGAACTGGACGAGTTTGAATCAGTTGGAATAGTGGCAACTTGGCCGAATACAATTGATATTAAACGAACTGAAACAATGCATATAAACTACTCTGAATTTTATGGTGGCGTTATTGACCAAGAATAAAGTCCTCTGGGAACTGGTTTACTAATTACGCAGATACAACACGCGACATTTTATTCGATCCCCTACACTGTTGATCTTGACCGGTGGTTAAACAATATTATCCTGTTGTCTGGGTGACATTGGCGTCTACCAAAGCAGTGCGTTGGTGCAGGATGTTTTTTGCATCTCGTAAGTTTCCAGTGTAGCTCATACCAACTGCACCATATTTTCTGTGTACATCTGCGCAATAACGCCTGATTTCGTACCCTAGTTCACATTCAGCCGTGACTTTACGGTAGCTACGGTAGTAGAGAATGAATATATCCGGTACCATCTTCATGGACGGCTAAAAGTTTCGTTGCCCCCCATTCCAAATAACATTTGGCCAAGTATTGCTCATTCTGTACAATCGGCCTACTACCTTTTTCGAAACATCTGATTTTCAATGTATGGCACTGTTTAAATGCCTCCTACCTCCCCCTGTAGGCCTGCCAAGGCTCCACGCAAAGATAACAGATCGGATGCGCCCACGAACAATCGCTCAGCCAGGTTCGAGCGTGGCGGGTCCCAGCGCGCAGCTGGTCATGACGGTGGACCGCAGTTTGTGCAGAGCTACTCTATCTTCGAGACCGGTATTGGTTGCGTCGTTAAACCAGATAAAAGCTCCGTGGAACTCAGTAGGTTATCAGTTTAGCGAGTCCGTATCAAACTAGGGTGATTACATATCTATATTTCGTTTTCCATGCTGTTTGTTTTCTGGGATATTTATACCGTTCATTCTCAAGTTTGCCCGCGATGAAGGGCAGGAAAGCGGCTAACGCAATCAATCATAGTGGGTTATCGGTGGTTTCCTTGCTTGTAGTTGATTCTTACATCCGTAATCGTCGTTGAAGTTCGTGTTTACTCTCCTGAAATAGATGCCGGTACTTGTGACTCTCTTGTCTTTTTGACTACTTCGTCACAAAGTCGCATTCCGTCACGTATTCATCAATGGTTTATCTTTATACTGTGCATCTTCCGTGCTGATCTATTTGTTGTGCATTCTGAATTCTGGAGGGTTACTTCTTGATTTGTTCGTTTGAATTGTCACTATGTTGATCCAAACTGATTTGATCTACGCTTCCCTCGGTCAACCGATTGTGATAGACGTGAGATCTGCGGGTTCAATTCTAATTATTTCGTAATCAAACCCTATATACGTACACATGGCTGGGGGCATCCGATTCGGATTAGCCTATCACAGTGACCGGAGCCAAAGGACGCTTGCTTATAACCATCACCGCAGTTGGCCTGCACCACACCACTCGCGGTTCCACTCACACGCCACATATCCAGTGTAAACCCGAAGGAATAAGACCAGGCGGTGTGTGAATGTAGCCTTTGTGTCCTGCCGGCCAATGCTGGTTAGCCACTTGGTTGGCTGGCTGGGAAAGGAAACTCTTACCTCTCGGAAACTGAACAGAGAGAGACTGCAATGACGAGATCTACACTGAGAAAAAAGATTTGTGAAGTGTAATACAATAAGCATTACAGTATAGGAGTGCATGTTAGTGCATCCCAGAGAGAATAAGGATGAAAAACCAAATTCACATTAGACTGCGGAAAGTCAGACGGACCGTTCATCATACAGTGCACCAATAAAGCTGAATAAATGAATGGGTTGGAGATTGCAAACACCCAAGTTTCGGAAAAGAGGAGCGGGTTAATTGCCAAATGACCAGAGTCTTGGCCGATGCAGTCATTAACAGAATTAGAGTGGATATACTGATATGACCTACCTGATCTCTGTTGAAAAGTCGCTACCTTCCGGAACGAAAGCAAAAGTCAGTCTTCGTGGCACAAAGCAAATCTCGGTTTATTGAGTTTTTATTGGTTATTTTATAGACTAGACGCATCGGTCAAATGAAGAATTACAATTGGTGTTGACGCTCTCGCTTTCTCATTGGTCGGTTCGACTCCGCTTGTAGCTCGTTTGTTTCAACGCGTGACGCACTTAAACAACTTGTTTTACTCCGGTGCTCGTTATAAAAAAAAATCCGGTGCTGGAGCAGCGTGCCGTGCTGATTGGTCCCCGCGCTGACACACAAGTCTGTTCGTGTTTTCGACACTGATTGGCCGTGGACTTCTGCGAATCAGTGGTTGACTTCGTATCGATGCCTTCGTCCAATCCAATCCCTTTACATCCTTCCTTTTTTCGTAGCATAATCCACTCCTGGTTCGTGATAATACTTCCTTCTCTTTAAGGATTAGGTCTTCATCCGGTGTTACTCTTTTTCTCAGATGCGCCCGATTCCTCCTCGTCAGTACTCCTCCGGAATCTATTTCATATGACCGATAACCGCAATACCTCACCACCACTCCTTCTACCCATCGCCGTGGGTTTTCTGGAACGCACTGCACCCATACCTTTTCGCCTACCTGCAGAACCGGTAGGTCGCGGGCTCCTTCGTCGTGGTATCGCTTTTGGGTTAGCATTCGTCTCCTCAAATCATCGTGCACTTCAGTTACGTTCGGCGATTGGGGTTTTAGTAGTTCTCCTGTTATCGGCAAATGCGTGCGTGTTCTTCTCCCTAACATTCTTTGAGCGGAACTGTGGGACATAGTTTCGTTAAGAGTATTTCGTTTCTCCAACAACATTAATTATGGATCATTTCCAGATAATTGGGCCAGTTGCAGCAGTCGCTTTGCCATTTCGACCGCCGCTTCGGCTTTACCATTTGACTGACTGTAGTACGGACTACTTGTACGGTGCTCGAATCCCCACTTTTCAGCAAACGTTTTAAAATCCGCGCCGATGAACTGTGGTCCGTTGTCGGAGAAGAAGATCTCAGGTATACCGTAGCGCGCAAATTGGGCTCGAAGTTTATTAACGACCGCGCTGGAAGTAGTGGAACTCAGCCATTCTAACTCGTAGAAATCGCTGAAATGGTCTATTATCACCAAGTATTGCTTGTTGTTGAATGCAAAGATGTCCGCCGATAATATTTGCCAGGGTCTTTGAGGGATTTGACGCATCAACATCGTTTCCTTGGTTTGCTTTGAGTCAATAGCCCGACATGCATTACAGCTCTGTATGTAGTCCCTTATGGAACTCGACATCTGAGGCCAATAGAAGAGCTCCTTTGCCCTCCGGATACAGCTATTCACTCCAGTATGCGCCAAGTGAACGTGCTCCAACATCTTCCGTTGAAATATCTCTGGAATTGCGATTCTTTCTCCCTTGAATATTAAGCCGTCTTCCTGGATAAATTGATCGCGGTCACTGAAGAAGACTGCTAATTCCTCGGGCAACTTTCTCTTGTCGTGTGGCCACCCGTTTCTAATTGTTTCAGCCAGACGTTGTAACGTGACGTCTTGTGCCGTTGCTTCTTTTAGGTCGGTGATTAGTGCGGTTTCCGTCATAGTGTAATCCATAGCCGCAATAGTGTCAAAATGAAGCTCTTCACAGGAGGAACCTTCTTCGCAAGCTCTGGACAAAGTGTCAGCTATGTGCATCTGAGTCCCCGGCTGATAGGTCAGTTCGACGTCATATTTTTGCATTCTGATTAACATTCTCTGTAACCTTCTCGGTGCAGCAGATAACGGTTTCTTCACTATTGAAACTAGTGGTTTGTGGTCGGTGTGAACTATTGTTTTCCGACCGAACGTATAAGTGCTGAAACGTTCTAGGGCGAATATCACAGCCAGCATTTCCTTCTCAATTTGCGCATAGTTTCGCTCAGCAGACGAAAGACTCCGGCTTCGGTAGTCCACTGGTCTTCCGTTTTGTAATAATACCGCCCCCAGACCAGTTTCACTGCTATCACACTGAATGACCAGAGATAATGCTGGATCGTAATAGTTCAATATAGGGGCCTCGGTAATAACTCGTTTGATTTTATCGAATGCTGCCCGCTGTTCCTCCTCCCATTTCCATGACACTCCTTTATGGGTCAACATGCGGATCGGATGCATCATGTCGGATAGGTTTGGAAGGAACCGACTGAGATAATTGACCATACCATTCAGTCGTGATACTGCTTTCACATCTTCAGGAGCTGGCAATGTGACTATAGCCTTTATCTTCTCAGGGTCTACCTTGAGTCCGCTTGATGTTAGCAAATGTCCGTGAAAAGTGACCTCTTTTTCTCGTAAAGCCACTTTGTTGCGCGACAGGCGAATTCCTCGATCGATACAGCGCTTCAAAAACTCCTCCAGGTTTCTGTCATGATCCTCCAAAGTTTTCCCAAAAATTAGCACGTCATCTGCAACACACGTGACTCCTTTCAATTTATCAAGTGCCTGGATTAAACGTTTTTGAAAAATTTCGCTGGAAACCTTCAGTCCGAAAGGCAAACGCAACCAACGAAAACGTCCAAAGGGGGTTCCAAATGTGGTAAAGTAACTGGACTGCTCGTCAAGTTCTAATTGCCAAAACGCTGAGGATAGGTCTACCTTTGTGAAAAATTGGGCTTGATTCAATTCTGGCAGAATGTCATCGATGGTTGGTAGACGGTAATATTCTCTTCGAAGTACCTTATTCAATGGCTTGGGATCGATACACAACCGGATGTCACCTGACTTTTTCAACGTTACAGCAATCTGACTGACCCAATCGGTCGGCTCCTCTACCGGAGCAATCACGTTGATTCGAACTAGTCGGTCTAATTCCGCTTTGCACTTATCTCGTATGGCCAACGGAACCCCCCGAACCGGTAACGCAACAGGGACGGCATCACTAACCACCGATAAACTAACAGGGCCTGGCATGTGACCGAGAGTCGAATCAAAAGCACACGAATACTGGTCAAGAACATCTAAATCGGCTAATTTGTGCAGAAATTCATCGTGATTAACGGTTATGAAACCCATCAACTGAATGGCATCAACACCTAAAATGGGCGTTGAATCCCGATCGACCACAAAAAAATCAAGCATATAAATCTTCCCATTCTTCGGATTCGTGACCGGCAGTGTCGCAACTCCGTTAACCTTTGTCGCTGCACCATTCCACATTTTCAGCTGTGCATTTGATTCGCGTATGTTGGAGTCCTTGATGCAGTCTGATGATATGACATTGACTGATGCACCGGAGTCCAGCTGGCATTTCCTTCTTGTATCTTCTATGAGCAAATCTGCGTAGATTCCTTTCTGTCCTCTTGATCCGTTGAGCCGGTTTATTACTTCGCTATCATCTTCGTCGACCCGACTGACCGTAGGCGATCTACACTGTCTGGCGAAATGGTTCCTTTTCCGGCACTTCATGCACGTCTTTCCAAATGCTGGACACTTTTCTTTCTGACGAATATGTCTTCCACCGCAGAACTGGCACGAAATCATCAAGAATCGTTCTTTGTCCCTGTCCATAGCGTTTAATACCAGGCCGTGGTCCGCGTTCAAAGATGTCATCCTTTGTTCCGTTGCCTCTTCACTATTGCAGATGTCGATGCACTGAGCTAGCGTCAACTTTGGGATGTTTAACAGTCTCTTCGTCATAACGGAATTCTGAATACCGATGACCATTCTGTCCCGGATGAGAGTCTCTCCTATGCACTTGCAGAAATTGCACGATTTTGCCAGTTTCTTCAAAACGGTAACATACTGATTTATCGTTTCTCCGGCCTGTCGATTCCTCTCAAAAAACTGAAAGCGTTCAAACGTTTCGTTTTTTTGTCCCAAACAATATTCATCCATTTTCCGAATGATCACGTTCGGTTCCTTGTTGTCCTCTCCGTCCTCGAACGTTAGATTTTCCAGAATTTGTCTTCCCCCATCTCCGATTGCATGTCGAAGCATAGCCAGCTGATATTCTTTACTTTGCTCTTTAAGATTGGCCAACAAGCAAAAGTCTTCGTACTTCTCTTTCCATAAACACCAGTTGTCCGCAAGTCTGTTCGTGCTGTTCACATCCAGCGGTTCGGGCGGAACAATCGTCAATGGGTTCGTCATGGTGTTCCTTCTGTCAACTGCAGTTTTCTTCTTCTCATCTGACACCATGTTGAAAAGTCGCTACCTTCCGGAACGAAAGCAAAAGTCAGTCTTCGTGGCACAAAGCAAATCTCGGTTTATTGAGTTTTTATTGGTTATTTTATAGACTAGACGCATCGGTCAAATGAAGAATTACAATTGGTGTTGACGCTCTCGCTTTCTCATTGGTCGGTTCGACTCCGCTTGTAGCTCGTTTGTTTCAACGCGTGACGCACTTAAACAACTTGTTTTACTCCGGTGCTCGTTATAAAAAAAAATCCGGTGCTGGAGCAGCGTGCCGTGCTGATTGGTCCCCGCGCTGACACACAAGTCTGTTCGTGTTTTCGACACTGATTGGCCGTGGACTTCTGCGAATCAGTGGTTGACTTCGTATCGATGCCTTCGTCCAATCCAATCCCTTTACAATCTCAGCCTAACGTACTCGTCATCTCTTCGCCGACGGTGTACTATGAGTACGTTGATGACCTACTAATCCCAAACGGTCAGCGCATTCACGGCCGCACATATCGCAACGCTATATAGTTACGTCACGGCGACCTGTGGCACCAATGGTTCCCTTGTGTAACGCGCGCTTTCGTTCTCGGCCGCGAAATAACTGCTCATCGAACTTTCGGACGCCCTTCCGAATCTTATTCCTCCAGGCCGTCCGGTTCAGAGATAAGTCTTCCCAACAACCAAAATCGATGTGACAGCGTGAAAGACTTACCTGCACAACATCCTGGTATCTACGCTTTCGACCACCAGGATTTCGCTTATATGATTTCACTTGTCCATACAGCAGCTGCTTCGGGATACGATCATCACCCATCCGACGGACGTGACCCAGCCAACGGAGCTGATTCAGCATCAGCAGGGCTTTCATCCCGTCCATGTCCGCTTGCCGCAGTACCTCAGTGTTCGAAACCATGTCCGACCACCGAATATCCAAGATGCACCTCATACCATGCACACGGAAGCGGCTCAGATAGCTCACGTTCCGCTGATACAATGTTCACGTCTCACTGCCGTACAGCAGTACAGACAGCACCATTGAGTGGTAGACACACGGGTTGGTGGCCATCTTCAGGCTGTGGTTCTTCCAGACACGTCTTTCAAGACGTCCGAAAGCAGCACTAGCGTTCGTCACACGTACTCTCAACTTGCGGTCCATGGACAACTTGCTGCCCAAATAGCAAAAATTCCCGCAGCACCTCCACCAGGAGAAGGCCGAAAGAAGGAAAACGTGTTACCTGTGTTGATGTCTAATCCGAACTTGGATACCGCCGACACGAAAGCTTTCGCCAGACGCTGCAGTTCTTCACTGTGTGCCAGCAATGCGCTTCCATCTGCGAACAGAAACATGTGCACCGTTGAGGTATGTAACCGGGTTGGGGCGCCGAAACGTCGGCTATTCAACAGGCGCCCGTCTGTCCAGTACTCTACCTCTACACCATGCTTTCCTGAATGCATAGTATGATACACGGCGCCCATGGGTACTTACGCACCCGCTGTCCTTTCATGTTAATCGAACATAACATATAGGTGATCGATGGTAATATCTGATTATCACACAAACATAAGAGAAAAGCTTGCATTTGATGACAGAAATGATGGATGAAGTTTTTTCATCAAACATCTCTGGCTGTATTCTGGTAATCATCGCTAGGACGTCGCCATCTTGCAAGCAGACAGTCGAGTTACAGGCGAAACAACATTCAGAAGATAGCTTCCCTGTGACTCTCTTCTGTTTCGTTTATCATTCGCGCCTCATTAGCTGTTTGTTGAAGGAATGATGGCACTCATGCTACCGAGCCTGTCTAGCTGGCATCTTCGAGTATTTCTTCATCTGCGGACTTTTCAGCTGTGCACTGCCCGAGTTCATAAACGACCAAGACATACACTGGCTAAATGTCTGGTAGCTGTCTTCAGTTTTTTATGTATTTGTTTCTGTCTCGAGTCTTCCGCTGCCTATTCAAGAGCTGAGAGCGATGTGCCTTAATGTTGCAGCCGTAGATTTCTGAATCACGTTGACATTCCCTCGCTGTTCGTCGTTTGTAACTGCATTGCTTCAATTTTCTGGTTAAAATTCAGTCATTTATCTTGTCAGGAGAAGAACGACCATCAACCTCCAAAAAGCATACGGACGTTCAGGAATTGAGTGAAACAGAGCTCAAGGACGATCCTCTCAATCGTTGTGAAACCTTCATCACTGACATCAAACAAGTTTTCAAAGATCCCCCGGTTTTGATGCAAGATTCTGCTGCCGGCACACATTCGCCTGTTGGTAGGTGGAGTTCTGTTGAAATGAGATTTCGCAATGTTCCGTGTTGTCTTGTGAGCTCTCTACTGACGCTTATCTTTGCATCCAGTCAAGTTTAAAGATCCAGCCGTCTTCCGTTCGGTTGGATGTGCTAATCACCAGCTCCAACCCCACAGTGTAAGTTCGGTTTTGTGTGCATGATATGACAACTGGTAACATCAGTTGTCCATCCTGGAAAGCAGCGGTAGCAGCTCGCAGCAGACGAATGATGAGCTTAGGGGCAGATTTACTCACGGGCAATCGGAAGATGGATTAGTCTTGTCAGAGTAAAAGAAAACGCTTGCCCCATGGGTCAGATTGCAACTAACGTGGTATTCACGCGTTACAAACGCGGTACAGTTTGACTCTGTAGATTCGGATGGTACAGTCTCAGCGTGAACTGTGGGAACATCTCAGTGACGATATAACTGACCGTCTCTCGAAACAGACGGATGTAGTCGAATTTTTCAACTTATGCATTACGAGATGTTCACCAGGTCACATGCAAAGGCTGTACAGCGTAAAGTCGCTCAAACCTAGACAATGGAGACATTCAGGGTTACTGGGGCTCAAGTCGGCGATGGCACATTTGATTGTTGGCATCATTACCACTAGGTTATCTAGACTTTTAACAGGACCAGCTAAGGATTTCTTTTGTCATTCTCATGGTTTTCAATTTCGTATATCAGCTATACCATCGTCTGTATCTTACCAACGTATCATTACGGGGCATGTCAGTTCCCGATGTATCAGCTAAAAACTAGGCTTCTGGTCATGTTGTTACCGTTTCCTGTTTCAAACTCATTACGAAAATAGCCCTGTTTTCCACTACTCCTACAGGTTAGGTCATGTTTGGTGTGTGATTACTATCGGGCTGTGTAATCTAGATTGAAACAAATGGAGTAATTAAGGGTTCTGATTGGTTGGGCTGATTCGGATAGACAGAGTTCCAGGGTACATAGCTCCGCTCCATCAACGTTCGGGTGACTAACTCCACTCTGTCTCTCTCCGTAACACGCTCGTCAGTTTATTCTGCTGCTGGATATTCTTGTCTATTGATGCATATTAGTTCATTCTAGCAAACACTATATGGGCTGTTCTTATTAATTCGCAATTGACAGCACACACTGTCGTAATACCTCAAAATATAAAGTGGCTTTCATAATACTATACATGACCTTTTGTATACCCTTTTTGAATAGTACACTGTTGATCTTAAGGTGATGCAACGACGTGCTTGTACTAGTTTGTTATTTTTTTTGGGTTCCACATGTTGTATGGACCGATTTAGTACTTGCTTTTAACTCGCAAGCTTGGGTTTAATAACCCAAATGCCGTTATTATGGAAATATTTACACTTTCAGATTTGGAGCAATACCTATAGATATTGCATATAACTCGGATTGTTATTTATCTTGACAGTACCACACGATTTGACAAATTAACACATCAACACAGCTGCGCGAAAACAAGTTTCACAAGAGTGTGCATTCCTGTGGATGTGACACCGTGATGTCACAGACACATGTTCATGATATCTGTAAGCTAGTTCAGCAGAACGGTCAACGCGTCCATCGCTCGTCACCGCGTTTTTCCCAGGCTGTCACGGTCTGTTCCCCTTGTTATCGGCTATATTGAACTATTCGTGTTGTTTCAGACGCCATGTTGGCGTGCATCGTACATGATTCAGCTAGCTTATGCCATGCATTTTCATTATCTCGGTTGTCAGTCACGAAATTAAAAAAAGTTCAGAACACTCCATAACCTGACGGACTGGGGCGTTGCTGGCACAGTCGTTCTGCCTGATACAAGCTAATGGCTGGGACAAATGAGGATGAAAACTGATAGCTTCTCTGTGTGCTGATGGGCTAGGTTCACCATTCGTAAAGCAAAACCAACTGCCCGCGCTTATCACTATACTTCTTTCTTTGGTACACGGACATTGTCAATAGTTGTAATCCGAAGGCTGAGCACTAGCAATTTCTCTCTGTACTCCTTGTATGATTTCTTGCAATTTCGCATACAATTGCACGCATTTTCGTCCCCTTAACTTTGCCTATATTGATTCCAGTCATTCGTCATCATTTTAGATCCGCTAAAAGACTTAGACTTATCGGCCGGACGAAATCATCGAGTCCCATACGATTTCTTCACAGACTGCGGGCCCGGTCGTTTGTTTAGTCTGCGACTTCCAGACAAACTACTTCCAAATGTAAGTCTTGCTCATGTATAGCTTTGATTCGAATATACGAATATAGCTTCTATTGATCTGTGTCACGTTTTTCCGTAGCCATCCCTATTCTGCTAACCTTCGACTTGATTAAGACTTTATAGCGGTGTTATTTTGTTACTGAACCCACAGGATTTGGAACAGCTAAAAGAAGGACCTTTTGGAAAAATTCAAGTGCTAGACAATCAGCAAGTGAGGCTTGTGATTGGGCAGGCCGTTTTCGATCTGATCAGTCCGCATCCGTTGACCTTCAATTCGGTAAGTGGTCGTCACAGGTCTTAGTGATGATGCACGCCAGGGAGGAGCTATTTTCAGTTCCGTTGTGTATATGGTCGATTTCGGGTAGGTTTGTGCCAGGGGATGTTAGAACTAAGCTTCTTAAGTTTGAAACGGGTGTATGCATGCACAGTGACAATCTGGAGAAAGCACTGGCTTTGATTTCAGGAATGCGCGGATTTCGTTTTATTCCAAAGCAGCCGCACACCCCCTGGGTGGTTTAAAAGATCGCCTTTTCGACCACTGTTTGATGCAGCCACATCGCCACTTGGCGACATCAGACGTGTACTTTCTGTCATCGAACTTTTGTGGTGTATCAAGGTGTGTTGTTACGTGCGTGTGCTTGGTGGGCTTCGGCACCTGGGTCTGAGCAACTGGCTTAAGTGCAACAGCACCACGACAAACGTGTACTTTTGCGATCGATTTAGTGGACCGAGCTGTAATTCATCGTTACGCTAGACGGCTACAGAAATATGTCACATAGAGTAGCAACAAGAATTGATGAGCTCTTGACATGTTTCGGGTGGGCAACTCCAGGCACTAAATTGCCACCTTTTCAACTATTTATCTAGCTACAATGAGAAAGTGGACGTCACGCTATCATCCAGCCGAAGAAATGGGGAGTGAGGACGGAAGTGAGAAAAAAGCCACTACAAATAAGGGTGGTCAACGCTTACCACGATTAGTTAGAACGAAGCTGTTTATTACAACTTCACTGCTATCTTAGCTTAGTGCATCATCGTAGTTGAACCAAATTGCGAACAGAAAAATTCGTGGAATCGGATTGCCTGTCGAGTCGTCCTGTTCTATTGCCAACCGATTAGCGCAGACGACCGTGACTGTCGTGGACTGTACGATGTTGTGCTTGGTCTCTGTGGCAGTTAGTCAGAGTGATTAGGATCGCTGATATCAATAAGAGTTTGAACGTCGTGTTAGCCACCTCGATCAGCAAACTTTAGTTTCGTTGAACACGTTAGGTATCTTTGTTAACGAGGGCAGTTACATTGCTGGCCTGTCTTAGCTAAAACGTATGCTCGTAGATCAGAAGAGTTGAGAGTGTTGTCAGTGGCTAAATTTTGAACAGTGAATTTCCGAAACTCTTTTTCAAGATAAGTCATGATTGAATAAATTGTTGTTCCTTGGCTTGAACATTTTTATTAAAGGTGGAAGTCATTGCTTTTGTCGGATAATGTGTGTCCCCGCATACAATGGAAGACAAAGCACACTTTAGTGATGCTCGTTCTAACTCTGTAAAACCTTTGTTTATGCCGAAGAAGCAACCGAAACCTAATTCATCAAGACAGCAAGAAGACATATTGCGAGATATAAGCGTTTCGTTTATTCTCATCAGTCGATTACATAAAACATTCGGTTATATAGATTAAGGGCATGGCAACAAAACAGTGATATGAACTAATATCACATGCGTACAATCAGGGTTCACTGCCACGATAACGAAATTGATTGCGCCAGCACCTTTTGTCAACAGATGGCCGGTGCGTGACGCCTGATTAACAATGCCTCGGAGAACGCCAATAAACTAGGGTTGCGATTGCTCAGTAGTGCAGCGAAAAAGGCGTCCAATAAGACAGTCGGTTGTCCAACTCGCTGTTCCCCATGCTAAGCGCGCGCTAGCGTTTATGAGTCGGAATTCCGGCCCACAACATCCCTGGCTTCCGCTCATACGTCGTGTGGACTTCGACCCGATTTGTGTGTCCGACCTCTTCTGTCAGGGGGTTTCTCACCTGTCATTCCTTGTCCGTTGGTCCGATCCCGTTAGACGATAGCTCGTGCGGTCGGTTGCACTGCCCACAATCTATACACTGTGATCTCTGGCCATATTCTACGACCACGTCGAGATATTCCTCCGAGTGTTGGAATAATCGCGCCACCGTTCTGGTTTACCCATCCCATTTACCCTGCCACGTCTCGTCCGTGTTTCTGATCCAGTTGAGCGACGGTTCATCCGGTCGCCCATGCTGTCGCCGATCTGCGTGCTCTGGGCTTGTAGGCATACCTCTCCGCCGCGTTGGGGGTATTCCACCGAGAGTTGATGTACCCGCCACAAAAGAACCATGAACTGAATGACAGGGTGTGGTGGAAATCTTGATTCACCGATTATCCAAACCCCGACATAACAGAAGATCTGACGAACTGCCAATCCACATATCGCGTTAAAGATACAACATCATGATCGGACGAACGGTCTCAGCGTTGTGCCTCCCGTTATTCGCCAACTCATCTGTTCCGTAGATAAGATCAGCCAATGACAGGCTGTGATTTCTTTAATACTGTTGTATATCCATAAATTCGGCATCCCAACTCATGAATAACAACTGCTTACTGCTACCAGTGCCAGGTCTTCTCCTTATTACTTGCGTGGGAGGTTTCAATTCAAGTACGATTTCTAGGGCTAATCGAAGTCCCTAATTCCGAGTATCACACAGTGTCAGCCACATGACCAGTTGCGTTTCGGTGTTTCGCGATCGAAAATGCCGGATTTCTGTTCGGGTGTTGGCATGCTGGCTCGCGTTGAGTCATTGTTCGCCCTAGTCACTTGGGGATGTGCTCCATCTTCCTTTGTCGTAAGTTTCGGTCCGTTCTGTCAATGTACGAATCACCGCAATTGCAAGTGAAGTGGTAGTTGACATGAGAGGCAAAGTTCTCCGGGAAACACAGTGTGTATCTTCTTGCCATCTTGGTGAGCTGGATGAAGGGAACTCTACGTTTCGAAGCCTAGTTGACTAATTTAGCCGTTTTTGTCGGGTAATGTATGTAATCTCCGTCACCAAAGGTGATTCTCCCATCGGTGACTCGAAAACAAACGTTTAAACATATGTGAATCAGCTGATAAACACGATATGAAATCACTTATCAGTTGATATGTCGTTTGGAACTGGGCAACCACATTCTGAAATGAACAGTCTGCGATTGTGGTCAGCAAATCTACGATTTTTCGTGTGCTCCAACATGCTGAGCGAATAGTTTTTGAGATTGCTCCATTCAGACAACATAAAACTACCTTCCAGACTCTCTCATGGTGGCATGTTTGATCGTTATAGGGTATGGAAAAGTGTACTTTACTTACGCCCTTATCCTGATTGATTTCATCCTGGAATTTAATCGCAACATCGTTATTCAGCATCTACATCTTCATGGCAGCTGTAAGAGAGACTAAGGAAAGAAGTAGTTACATCGCATGTCACATTTTGAAACAGTCATTCTCTTAGTTGTTTACAAGCCAAAAGGTCTGCAGATGGTTTTTCGCAGGTATATCGAATAACTTTGATTTTATTTTGGCACCGGAATGTTGGATACATTTTCCTTCATTTCTCCCGAGCCAGTGTTAAAACGTCAGACAACAATGAACCGTTCGCATAATTATGTCGGTATCATTGATGTATTGCTCTCTGTAATGAGGATGATTCTATCACTAGGTCAGTTAAAAAATCCTTCCGATAGCATTGACACAACGTCTGCTTATAACGAGTGCACACATTCAAAACGGCCACATTCAGTAAACTGTCGCAGACAATCATCATTTATCATCCTGAGGTGCAATGGATGCTGTGCATGTTGCCAATAGTGCCGCCGCTGTAATTATTTCCTCTGTGTAATGGGATGGTGTTAGTTTTTTTCAATTCTGAAATGATCTCGTATACACACGTTGTTGCAAGGTTAAACGTAGAGCACCACGGTTCCTTTTCATCATTCGAAGCCTTGTAATGAGCTGATGACCCATTCTATTCCGGTTGCAGGAATTCACACAATGACCGTTAACGTCTTTTTTCTCATTTCGGGACTCCTCTGCGGTTCTAGTAAAACTTCTCTGCAAATGTTGTACGCTGTCTGCTGGGCGTTCGTGTGGGGCTGGTGAAAAATTATCTGATGCAACACCATAACCTTTATCACGCAAACCACAGAGCAAATACAACACCGAGGTTATTTCCAAGACCGATTGTTTTGGTAGTTCCTTTCTTGCATGCTCAAATGTAGCAACATAATGTATGTGTACTTCGTCCCACTATCCACAACCACTTAGAGTTTTACACTGTACTTGTCTAACTAGAGCGCTTGCCGCGTTGAGGCATGCCGTGTCTGTCGCTGGTTCGAATCCAGCCGAAGCCCTGACTTTTCACAGTTGGGTCTCATCTAAATTCATTAATCTGCTACACTACTTATTAGTAATACTTGTCTAACTTGTTTGACATAAGTGTAGCTAGTCTTGTCTCGTTTGTCATTGGCACTATTTGCTTGTCCGTCGTAAGTGAGCCGATATTTTATACGTTAGCAGCAGCAGAAGTAACTGATTTGACCTCAAGCGCACGATCTCAGTGCAAAAGACCTAAATACGGGTCTATGTGGAATGTATGTCAGTAATCCGTTTCCAAACGTGGTTCTGCACATTGGACAGTGATAAAGCATCGAACTAAAAACGCTTACTTTTATGCAATCCTTTCACCGATCAAAACAGCGACTAATATTCCCCATTTGGCTGAACAATGCGAGACTCAGTAGCCAATAGGAAACAAAGATAATAAAGGCGAATGCCACATCAGAGCGAACTGTGATTCCCTACGAGAAAAATGTTTGTCAAGGTGTGTTGTTCGCATCTGTGGTCCAACTGGATGGATCTGTGATCAAATGTTGTGACCGCAATCACGCTATTCATGAGTGGTCGGAAGGTTTGAACAAAGGTTTACGTCAAGTTACACACGTGATTTGTATTCTGCGGCTGGTTGTCGAGTCTGACCTTACTTTCATAGGACAAATGCCTCACGATTACATGAAATCTGTTCTGAGGTGTGGTTTATCATACTTCAGCATTCTAAAAAATTTGCTTCTTTTGAGCTGACCGCCATGGCGTTTCTCTTATAGTTCGCGAATAGCGTGCAAACCAACACGTACTCTCAGATTCCTGGAAGAAAACACTTATCCAAGAATATTCAGAATGATTTTCGCTAATTTGGGGCATAGATTTATCAATAAAAAGTAAGTCATGTGCACAACAGACTGCGTAAGCATACTCTAGTCTAGGAACAGCACTGATTACGCTCATCGCTCGTGTTCTACTATTGCGTACTTGCGTCTCTCCGTTTTCAACTTTTACCAAACACCATCTTCATTAGCCTGATGTTTGCTGATCTTGATCACCCTTTCTAAAGCCCCGTTTTTTTTCTGGGACGGTTTGATCAATCGTCCATGTCACCATCTCGGTGCGCACATACTGGGTTGGCAAACGAGCTGGTGTAGTCGTCGTGCAACTACCGTTCAAACCCTACTCGACCCCATAAACTCTTCATCATCACTGTCATCTGTTGTGTAGCCCACTAGCCGATAATAGAATGAATCACACAGCAGTGCGTGTTCCATCATAATGATGACGACTTGTTGCGGGTATCCACGAATCTCACCGTGCACATATGCACCATCATTTGACATGATGGTCCCCGTTTGCAATGTGGGTCGTATGTCATTTTTTGGTAGTTCTAAAGAAATATCCCGAGCACTGTAACATCCGCCTAAGGTGTAACATTTCTTCCAAACGTCCGGATTGTTTGCAGAAAAACGCAGGCGCAGTCTACAAGATAAAGGCAACATGAATTCTCAGTTTTAAAGTGATCCCAAATGACCTGCCGATTCCCTTAGATAAATTTCCACTCATGAGCATATTTATCACATAATGTTGCCAAGACTAGAACTGTGAAACAGAATAGAATGCGATGACCATAAAATTAAGTATTGCATGCCTGCGTGCATTACATTGGCACTACGTTCTCGACGTGATCGATTCCAGTATGGAACACATCGAAGCGCTCTCTTCGTGATTATCCCTGAAGCCAGATGTTCACGACTTCCATATGTACATGCTGCGGCTTCAGATTTCCAGACCTTTTTCATATCTGGAATCAGTCTTTCAAAATTGAGGAACTTCTCTCGACTTTCGAAATTCTATACGAACCGTGCATAGTGTACGTACTCCAGTTGTTTGCCAACAGGATGTCGGGATAAATGGGCACACTGGTTTGCTGCTATAATCTATTTTGTCAGGTCCGGATAGGCCAACGAATACTAACTTTGTCCACTAATACATGTCCAAGATCATGAATGTCAAAGACTATTACATTGGCAGTTCGCGCTTATGCTTAACTGTCATATAACCATACAACTATGAACAACCCTAACCAAGAAGGAAGAAAAAAGTAGAGGAAGGGAGAGACCTGTCCACTAAACAAATATGCCTGTACTCAAATATTTTAATATCAAGATGTTTACAGCCTCCTGACAAACAATCAACCTATAAGTGTAAATAAGGTGTCATCAGCGAGACAGCTTTCTTGCGACCTTCGCTGCCCCATATCACTAAGTGCGTTTACTTCACGAACAACCCTGCAAAATAACAACAGCATTCACACCAATGAGCCCATCAGCCGTCATCTCACGTGAAGTCTCCATCCACCTATTTTGGGTCGCGAGAGCTCCGTGCCGGGAGACGAACTCGGCCCACGGTGGTCAGCTCCTTGTTCACTGACCACATTTCTGTACGCCAAATCATCATCTGTCCATCTTGAACCCCACTTCGGTCGGCCGCAGTATTGGCAAGGAGTACTCGGTGTAACAAACGACCAGCTGACTCCCTAACCATGTGGGTTTGTACAAACTTAAAAGTTGAACTAGAGTGCTAGCTTGACAATCACTACCAAATATGCGATTCCCAACCTTTCCCTTTCTTACCCTTCTTTATCACCCGGTGCAAACGATCGAACGTACTCATCAATAGTCAAATGTTTAAAGACGCTTGACGTGTTCTACTATGAGCAGCCAAGTTTCGCACTTGTAAGGTAGCACACCCTTTACAAGTCGCCTTGTATATGCACCTGATCGTTAACTTTCAGGAATGTGCCTCTCCGGCCAGAAGTGTCCCGAATTGGCTAATATCGCCCTAATCTTGGAGATACGAACTTCCGTTTCATTCTCTATTCCTCTGTCACAGCTGCTGCAGTCTTGGGTACACTGACTGGCCAACATCCTTCACAATTTTAGTATCCAACACTAGGTCCGCCTAATCACAGCAGTCTTGCAGAAGCGTTTCAAAATTGCATAGTACATTCCGAAGTATTTGACACGGCGTGAAATAGTATCCGACTTTGTCTGGGCTGCTTGTTGAAAAGTGTGTTCACGTTTATTTTCATCAGATAGATCTATCGAATATTTGAAAGACTGACCGCCCCACTTCATTGGGAGTAGGTATTTCTTTGAGCGCTCGGATATTATCCAGTTCAAGTTCTATTCTATCTGGTGTCAGAGCTTGTCCGTGCTGAGCAACTTTCACCTTACGAACCTCGACCTTCTTTCGTTTCTTCCTGTTGGTTTTTATTTACTACGTCGAAAAAATTGGTGAGGGTTTGTATGATGCTGTTCCAGTGTCACTCTAGACTAACGCATCGTTCGCTCCACAGCTCACTCACCATAATTTATCACGCGTCTGCAACACCTGATTCTGAAAATATTCGATACTTTAAGACGCGGCAAACGATACCGTCCAAAATCACGTGTCAAAAGGCTGATGGTAAGTCAAATTTCATGAAGTACTTTGTCTTTGATAGCTCCCGTAGTATATCGTCTGCTGTCGGTAGCGCGTAATATTCTCTCTAATTACGGCATTTGAAGGTTTCGGGTCTATTCAGGCTGGTACGCCACCGTTGTTTCCACTGCCGATTGCAATCTGACTAGCCCAGTCGGTCGGCTCAACAACTTTGACAGTAACAAACAACTCCTACTGTTGTGACCGCAAAGTACGCTTGGCCTGCAAGGCTGTTTATTACACGAAATCCTGTGCAGGTTATTCTGAAACATAGAACCACGGACGCATACACTCATTTGCACGGCTGGTGCATATTCAAACACACTGGACCGCAATACATTGTTGCTCGTCTTGGTGGCACGACCCCCATAGTGCGTACACTGTTTCACTGGTCGCTTCTGACACCTCGTCTTCCTGGCGCTGACACTTGCCTTTTTAGTTCCCAAATGTGCTCCAAATTGTGAGTATCATACTACTCACCAACGAAGCTGTCTGTTATACAACACTACTAATGCTTCGTCTCTCCTACTAGCTTTTCTCTCAAAGCTGACTTAACTGATTTCAAAGATAGTCTGGCGCACATATACAGAGAAACAAGGTTGAATTGCATAAATCCTTGCGGTGTGTCCACATCCGAACCGAGAACTTGCATGTTTTTTGTTGACAGCGACGAATTCCAGGATTCCCGTTGCTCTGTTTTTCCGGTTGCTATGGAAAACTGCCTCATATTTGAAGGTCACCGGCAGTGTTATTTACTCACATTTGACCACAAAAATTCACTGTTGGAACGTTGACAGTAGCGCTTGAATCAAGTTTAAACCTCACTGTTTGATCGCCGACGATCTCATTGGCGCTGACGCCCTTTCTGTCTTCACTGGATTCCAACTTGTTGATCACGGTGGCTTCTTCAACAGTCCAACCTGCTGTTTTCACATCTACTTTGCTTGAGTGACGACAGTAGGAGAAGTGGTTGTTTCTTGAGCACCTCTTGCAGGTTTGACCCCAGACTTAGGAAACTCCTCCCTGCTGTGCACGTCTGCGGCCACAAAGGTTTCGACATAAATCCATGCCATCCCTGTTTCCAAATTTGTACTGTTTAGTTACATAGAGTCCTCCGGTACTTCTCAGGTGACTTCATTTCCATCGGACCCACCTACTCCCCTTACTGTTGCATGAACCAGTGCATCACAGTAACGATGGTTTCCGCCGTCCATGAAGTCGGTGAGTGAGCTGTTCATTGGAGTTCCCCACTAGAATCATACCCCGAATGAGTGAATCACACATAAAATTGTAAAGGTTTTAGGACCGCTCCATTAATCTAATCCCTGTGATGTAGAACTCGATGGATTCATTGGTAGTTGACGGCGGCTAAAAAAGTACATAAGACGTTAGCATGTCTTGTTTGTTTGAATTTCGTACAATTGCCCAACTCCTCCACTTCATTTTTAAGTCCTTTTCATCATCCCTAGGGTCGAAATTCAACGTTTAAAGTACCCGCCGAGCCTCGCTCCCGAACGCATTCCGGAACGTTGCCAATTTATACATCATCGGTCAGTTTTCCAGTTGAATCAGGGTGGCGCATGCAAGCCAGTTAGCCCTCTCTAACCTCCAATGTTCGGCTGCTGAGTCTTCGCTCATGTTTAGCGGCTCAGGGGACAAAATCTTTGCTTGCCTATAGCTCATTGTTTTTCTTCCTCGCTTCCTGTCCTTTATCGCCGTGTTGTACAGCCATCTGGGGAGATCGAAACAACCACCGGACCTTACTCAGACTCCAGTCCAATAGAAAGTATGAGCGAACTTATAAAGAACACTCGAAGCTATTGTTCATCCAATATGTTCGTTTTCATTGGTCGATTACTGATTTGGCCCGACCGATTAACCTGCTGTTTGACTTCCGTTCGTGGTGTAAACTTTTCATCCGACAGTGCTGCTCGATATCTGAATTATTTATCAAGCTCTAATTGGGTGCACTGTGTTGTTCGCTATATTTGTTCACACTAGCTGATACACGTCAATCTACCTGAAATATTACAAGGAAAAAATATAACTTTCGTATCGGTAATGAACGCAGAAACGTGATAGTAGATATATACTGGCGCTAAAATAGACTACCAACACTATATGGTCACGAGTATTCTTTTCATCCAGACATCCATAACCCCGTCAAATTGAACGTTCCTAGAAGAGGGCAGCGTGTGTTCAAACCTGAAAATTCAAGTTATGTGTGACTATCGTTGATGATGACCCAGCGATTCTCGTGTGAACATAAGCTAGTTCATATGCAATTCCATGAGTGCACCTGTGTGCTAGCTTACATAAATTTTGCAAGCGTATCTTTTATTCTGCAAAATATTGTGGATCTCAAATCATTGTCCTCATTGTGTGAACATTGTTCTCTTTACTTCAAGTTTGATTTTGTTAAGCCTGTTTGCTTTTCCAGTTGATCTTAGGGGTGGTCAAACTGCGAGTCGTAGTGAACGGTTCGCCTAATTTTTTTGCGCACTCTAGTTTTCGTCGCCTATTTTTCTTTGTTTGTTCATAATGTTCATATGGTTTATTGCCACCACATTTTCAGGACGTTGTCCTGTTGGATCCGCGTGGGGATGACTTTATTCGTCTGAACTGTCTTGGTCACCTGGAACAGGCGATGGTGGCTGTTCCTAATCTAGACGAATTTGTGCGCCTCGGTCAATGAGATGTACCCACTTGACGTCAGTGCCAAATATTGATGTGTGCCCTCAATACATTAACCATCCCTGTCCTTCCTCCTCTCTCCTTTTCATCTGTTCAACCCCCCCCCCCTCTTTGTTAACCGAAGAAAACAGCGCTGAGTCTGTCGGCCTATTTTTCGCTATTTTGATTTTAATTTTGCTGCTGTGCAGTTAACAATGGCTTTTTACTTGTATGTGATAATTCCGTTTTATATGTAAATATATAAGACATACAGGTTGGAAAACAACTTGCTGGTTGCTCGCACAGTACCTGTATCCCAGTGGTCTATCTGTCAAGAGCGAGGGATCGCTACTCAGTGGAACGGATTGGGTTAGAACTGTATCTTCCTCAATAACTTGCCTGAGTACTTTTCATGTGATTGTGTTCTGGCTTGTTGTGCTGAAAACTAGAAACTGTTGACGGATTTTAGCCCTCACATTACCAAACGTTTGTCACTTCTATGCGTAATGCAATAATGGGTCATATGCTAGCCAGTACTGTCAAGCTGCTCACGCCTAGACGGAGGACAGTTGGGGTAACTAAGACTTGGACCCACAACAGTGTAGTTGCGTACTGGCCACTATGTTATTACGGCTGAGCTCGTCTTTAGTAGAAGGTCAGTTATAGTTGTGTACCAAACTGTTGGCCGGTAAGAAGGAACAGGTATTCATAGTAATATTTGCGAAGTAAATGCAGGCAACAGAGCTACTCCATTTTTATGATTCGTTGTTCTGATCATCTATGCACGCTAAGCTACGGCCGTCTGCTACGACTCAGGGCTAGACGAAGCAAGCTAATGCTGTGTGAAGTCTGTCAAGAGAACAGTGTGATCCGAAAATGTTTACTGCTTGTACGCGGACCCACCAAACTATTGTACCATGGATATACTTTGCATAGGTGCCGCATGTGATTTGGGGACCGTCTTGTTTGTTGACGAAGTCGGAAGTTTCCCTGTTCACTCCAACTGTTTCCCTCACTTATTTTCGCCATTTATATATATATGACGTTGTCGATGAAGCCTCCAGCTCCCCGAAAATATGGTTTTGCTCCCCTTACAATAGGCCGAAAACTACTTTTTTAAGTTCATAGTTGGCACGGATGTGTGCTTCTTCACCTTTCACGAACGTTATCAGCCTTAGTTGCTATTTTTGGCATCCCGCCTACATGCTCTCCTTCTGAGTGGGGCCTCGCTTTATTGTCTGAACTTTTGTCCGGTCTATTGTTCGATCTTGCTTTCTTATTGGTCACAAACCCCATATATGTGAACAAGTGTGTGACCATGTTTTCTTCGGACTGAGCGACATAGTAAAGCTGTATTTGCTGTCAAACTACGCGCTCACAGACCGTGTATTCATTCTGATCCATATACATATATATACACATATACGTATACATGATTGATTCCCTGTTTCCTTCGGAAGAGGAAGAAATGTGAGCGACGTGGTTTGAACACTCAGTCTGCTTACGCGTCGTCACAACGTGTGTATAGTCGACGGAAAGTTGCTAAGTTCATGCAGTTCGGAACCGTAAGCGAAAAAGCTAGCTTCGCTTCCATCAGAAGGCACTGGTTTTCTGTGTTAGTAGTCATTCCAAGCCGACGACTACCTTGAAGACCTCCGGAACTGCCGTGTTTGGTGAACCAGATTAGCAAAGGATCCATATTCTTATTCTACAGATTTACTTTATCGGTTGTTCAACTACTTGCTGCTCCCAGTATGCAAATTAGTCGCTAAAATCGATTATGTTTGGCGGTAGTCGCCATTGCACCGTGTCAGAGGTGCTACAAAACCCAAACGTGCTTTGTTCTTGCTAGATATGGACTGAATAGACGTCACAGAGTGCGACTTCACGTGTAATATGCCATATTATGGGCTGATCGTGGATGTCTGACCGAACGTTTAGAGTACTCGAAACAATCTATCGCTCTCATTGTATGTGTTTCTTATTTGAAGTGTGAACTCAATGCCTCTCCGAACAAAGATCATCCTGTCTATCGAAGTTTAGTATGGCGGTAGTTGTTTGCGGCCTAGGTGACATATCTAGAGATATTTCGCTCGCACTTATCGGCGTACCGCATGGCTCCAATGTGATTGTCATTCGAAACGACAACGTACCAGCGCATGATCTGAATCCAAGTACGTGCTCCAATAAGAACGACAATCTGAATGGAACCCCCGCCTCCTATAACTAACAGCTATATGGTCTATCTGAGACCAGGTCTGATTCAGAGAGGGAGGGCGCCAAGTATAGCAATGACGCGCACGATGCCTGAAACCAGTGCTGGCTAGAAACAGTCTATGCTCAGCGCACAGCTGCAATTGCTTAGCTGCCATTGTCCGAGTGATGTGCTATCCCAAATCTGCCACCTAAACGAGATTCGACCTCACCAAGGCGACCGATCTGGGCGTTCATATCTGCGGCCACAACGACTATATCAGAACCACGTGTCGACCGGAGGAGAGCGGCCAGATCCGAATAAAAGACGTCAGTTCAGTCAGTCGGAACGTAAGCTGACACAACGTAAAGACTTCTGACGCTTTTGCATCTAGAACTGACCCTAACAGAACCTGCCAAGCGGACGGCAAAAGGTCTACTATTAACAGGAATCCAATCTATCAATGCGGCTGCGGCCGTCGTGCTGAGGACTATACCTACTCCAGCTGGACCGGTAACGGCGGCCGGGAAGTTAGTCACCTGAAGTGTATGACCAGTATCGGATAGAAAGTGCGGGTGCTGTTAATTCCATACGTTCACTACTGTTGTGGATTCTAGTCTCTGAGGTACAGCAAACATCAATATGT
>QNGE01002345.1:70767-94329 GCA_008508345.1 Paragonimus westermani
ATGCCAGCTAGTCGTCTTCCACACCGAGCACTGTTCGCTGACACTGCGACCGACTGGTGTAAGGTGCGAGGTGGACAGATAATGACCTGGCGTGTGGCGAAATGAAGTCGTTCACCAATGGGTTGGCCACTGTGGATCGTGTTCGTCTCCCGGGCTGGGGCCCTCGCGACTCACAGAGTCGGTGATTGGAGACGCTAGGTGAGATGGCGGCTAATCGAGCTCAGTGGCGTGAATGTTGTCGTTGTTTGTCCGAGTTGCCTGTGAAGTTAGTGCATTTAATGACGCGGGGCACTGAAAGCCGTAAGGAAGCTGTGTTGCTGATGACGCCTCACTCTCACTTGCAGCTCGGTTGTTTGTTTGTTAGGTGTAGGTAGCTTGACTTTGAATGTTTGAATATAGACGTAGTCATTTCCAGCAGTTAGGTTCTTTCCCGTCCCCTTCTTTTTCCTTCTCTAGTTCTATATAGGGTTTTCTTTTTCCTCCTGGTTGTGTGGCAGTTAAGCATTAGTGTGAACCACTGATGTATTACTGTCTATGATGATGATGAGTGTCATTCGAAAGTTAGTCGCACAAAGTGATAGCAAGGTGAAGCGGATATCGGTAGTTCAATCCTGATTTAACGCAACGTGCTGCCGTGTTGTTGGCGCCATTTTGGTTTCTGATTGTGTAAATGGTGTCCATGTCTCACTGGACCTCTTACTCATGCGTGTGCGTGTTTCACAGTGCAGTCTCTCGAATTTCGGCTCTGGTGGAGCGCTATCTCCCAATGTTTCAACACTGCACAAACTTGGTTCAGGGGTGCGATATGTAACTGAAAACGGAGCATCCGGCTCGTATGTTATAGCGATATTGGTGATGTATTGAGCTTCTTTGTGTCGTCCCATCAGTCAGAAGTATCCATTTTGACTTCCCCTTAACAGCTTCAGTGGTGATCACATTCAGACGTAATAAAACCTGTGCTGCCAATGCATAGTCAATCGAGTTGATAATGCTCCGAGCTGTTTTTTACGGCCCATCAGTCGACCCGGGTTCTTGGACTAGACAATCTCTTGGGTCGGATTGTGAAAGGGTATGAATTGTGTGATCAGCTTCACAATTTCTTTATCACTGTTGGACTCACAATGGATGACCCCTGTTCCTACTATAATTTTAGCCGACTAAGTCAAATTCGGCTACCGTTAGTCTGTTTACCGACTCTTTCATAGGACGGTTGTAGCTGCATCTGCGTAAATATACTCGCACCGTCCCACTATGGAGTTCTTGTTGTATGCTCGTGATGATCGGCACAGACGGCCTTGCAAACTGGCTCTCTAGCATGCTAATGTACTGTCTAACCAACAGGTCATCGGATAAGTAGTTTGACGAATTGCGTTATTACTACTATTTACCAGTTATACAGTTTCAGTGTTTATCGATGGCGTTGGTGGATTCCAACTCGAGCTGATTAAGACATCTTGCATGGCAATTTAATATTCTGGATCAGTTGTTGGATTCCATACAATACAGTTGATCAGGTGGGTAAATGTGTCTAATAGGATATCTGGTTAGCCATTCGAAAAAATAATGCCGCGTAATATTAATGCGATAGTTTTGGCGTCGGTAAGCCCTGAATTGCCGTCTGATGTTTTTAAGCTAATTTTGTAAGGAAAATGATTTGCTGTTAACTAGTGCTGGTCGGTCGATTTAAGATGGTTACTGCACCTACCGCAATTACTTCACACCTGAACGATCACCGTTCACCTTGTCTTCTACTGACAAGTGTAGAAAACTGGAAATCGATTAAGAAAATGCAGTGGAATGGTTCCCTGATTGGACGAGGTTCAGGCAATCAGAGCTCATGCACAAACTGCTGCCGATGGGGTTGTACCCGATAGGCAAAAGTCAACCAAAAACAGCGATCAGCCATTGCGCCGAAATTGTATGCGAGTGGGAAGCAAAGCAAGTTGTTTGAAAACGTACCAGATTTAAACGAAAGAGTTGCTTAAGACCAAGTTCTATGGAATTAACCAAGATCGGGCAAAGCAAAACGATTCTCGGCTAAAAGCGATCAAAAATGTCGTTTCAAAAAGACCATTCCCATAAGAATTTTGAACAAAACAGTTAGAACACGAAAACCGGTTGATGTAAGCATTTCGCATTGAATCGTCAGTACCAAATTTACAATAACATGAAACGGGTTTCTTATAGGGAGCAGTTAGGGGGCAAGGTGGATAGTCAATTGGTGGTTTAGGAAAGGTCACTAAGTCCAGGGAAGGGCCAAGTTTACGAGCAATTGTTTCTGAACACACAGGGTCGGCTTCAGTCGATTGATTGCGACCGCCTCGGCAAACCGCAGGAATCTTGGATCGGAGTGACGTAATAGGATTCTGAATGCACCAACTTGGTCGATAACGTGACCAGTGGTCAGGACGCGTCTTGCGACTGCGGACGCTGGTTGTTCGCGTGTTTCAACCACATTGTCGTTCTTCTGTAATACGGAGCAAATGCTCCTCCACTCTCGGTTCTACTTATGTAACATTCTTTGCAGTTAAACGCAAATTGGTAGACAATATGTGAGGTAGCAACGACTGGCTGATCTCCTTTGGTTGAAGGGACAGGCAGTTTCTGAGTCCGGGCTAATACACAGAGTTCCGCTGCGTTAAATGTTCGTTTAATCGAATTCGCTAGTCTTCCGTTTGTTTGATTCATGTTATAATCAACTTTAAAAGGCAATTCTATATAAACCCTCTTTTTTCTCACTGTGGCCACCTGTTCGGAAGGTGGCCTCGGTCTACTATGCTTTTCTATGAACCTTTTTGGATACCGATCAGATTGTAGTATAGATGTGATCAAGTCTAATTCCTTCGCAAGACTATCCTCTGTACAGATTCGTCCTGCTCGTTTATGATGGACCGGTGTGAAACTACCAAAGTTCAGGTATTGACCGGACCACGTGGATTTCCTGTAGACGGTTCTTTTGATAGAGCCATCCTCCCGGCGACTAATACGTTTGTCTAGAAACGACGAACAGATGTCGGTCTCAAATCCACAAGTTATTTTCAGGTTGAGATGGCAAATATTGAAGCGCTGCACTAGGTTATCTATTGCCTGCTTGGACCGACTGAATACTAGTGTATCACCGACGTAGCGTTTGTAATATGACAGACTCGCTGTGTCTGTAGCTAACTCCTGCTCAATCCTTACCATGAAAAAGTCTGCTAGGATGGGCCCTAGTGGACTTCCCTGGCTACCCCGTCTATTTGGCAGTGGCACCGATCAAGAGAACGGAAACTGATGTTTTCAATACACAACAATAAGGCTTCCCTCAGAATATCACCAGGAAGAGGCAAAATAATGTGGCTGATTTCAACGAGCTCACAAATATAGTCGATTGTCTCGTGTAGTGGGACATTTGTGAACAGTGACTGAACGTCTATGGAACACATCAACTCATTAGCAAGATTGATGGTGTCCAAGTCACTGATCAGTTCAAAAGAATCTTTAATAGAATGTGCTTGAAACTTTTGTTTCAATGGAGTTAGGATTGCGACTAACCAGCGTGCCGGTTTATGGTACGGAGAATTTGTCATCGTCAGGATAGGCCTAAGAGGCATTCCAGACTTGTGTGTTTCGGGAAGGCCGTAGAGCTGAGGTGTCGACGATCCACACGGTTTGAGAGCTTTGTACGTCATGTCATCGATTAAGCGCAGTTGTGAGAGGAGTTGAAGATGCTGTGCTATGCGNCCGTTTCATGTTATTGTAAATTTGGTACTGACGATTCAATGCGAAATGCTTACATCTACCGGTTTTCGTGTTCTAACGGTTTTGCTAAAATGTGTTTGGACAGAATATATGTTGTAGATCTTGATGATTAGTGGCTACGTGAAATCAGGAATCGAAAGGTTACTTCCACGTACTTTATCCCATTCACACACCTGCCAGGGTTTCTTTCTGAATTTGAGAAAGCTAGATCTCCGAGGTGTTCATTAATTCAGATATCCACATTACCAGGAAACGATCCTGTCTCAATACGCCCTTGATTCCAATGTCTAACACATCTGTGTTTAATAAGGCACTCTTCAAATATGAGAAGGGAAACAGCATCGAACGATCCACAGTACGGTGTAGATGATCACAGAGGATCACCTCATTCAGTTGGGCGCGGGTCAATTCGTCTACCGCTTGGGCCATAAAATGTGGTTGATTTCTAGTGGCTAAACTTGGAGTGAAACACGAGCAATTCTGCAGGCGGTCTTTGATCGATCGTAAAGTGTTCTGCCTCTACACGTCACCTCACCACCCGCCTGTCAGTAATGAGCCAAGTCCAGCCGATATCCAACAGACCCAACGGCGAGTCGAACGCACTTCAATTTGTTCACTCGGGAGGTGTAGTTTATAGGTTCAATGGACACGGTGGCCTCGGGGAAGCGTTGAAACATTGTTGGTAGTTTTTGGCTATGCTCATTCGTCGCTGTGGTACGTAATATTGCATATTTCTGGTGCTCATGTGCTCCAGGCAGTTCATTGGGATCCCCATTATTGGCAGTTTGAAAAACGGTTGTGATGACACGGTGTCCGAACGGGGAAGGATCGCATTGGGAGAGCTCTTTAGTGTATGGATGATTACCAGGGTTTCGATTCAGGCGTCAATGGAAATTTTCAACCAGGCGTTGGCGAGAACAGTTTTGGAAATAACCGACCACTATTTAACGGATTCACGAAATCCTTCTTTTCTGCCGTGAGTATTTGACCTTTTCATAAGCCCGGTTTCAGTGTCGCTCGGTAGTTGCCACGGCTACTGAAAGTGTTGCCAGTACCTTCTAGGTATTCATAACGGTTGTTTTTGTCTTCTTTCTCAGCTTGATAAAGGAAACCACGAACTCAACCACTGAGAGTTTAGAACGAAGTCATAAGCTCTGTTTACGGTTTTGCTGGAATCACCTTCATGCCAGTGTATTACCCGAGCAAAGAAATGTAAGCTAGCGATCACTGGACTGTATCTCATATGGCTTCTCCAGATACGTGGCGTGTGATGCCGAAGAAACATGTGATTGTTGCAGAACCGTCATCCCATAATCGTCTGAATCGTCCCCACTACCAGGAAGATGGCCGTGAACGACAGGTGTGAACAATGCCTGAGTAGCGGTCGCAGTGAAGCGCGAAGTGAGCAGAACACTAGTGAACTGTCTCTAGTTTGATGATGTTCGGCTCCAAATCTCCTGAATGTGCGTCTGGTCACATGTTCCGTGGAATACTAATGATCTGTCTGCTCATCACTTACTCGTGGCAATTATGCCGACCGTTCACCTCTAGTACTCTTCGGTGACTGAATTACATGCCTCATCAGTCAGTACCACATGTATTTGAAACGAATTGTTCAAACTACTCATAAGCAGTCAAACCGTATACATTTATTTTCGACCCTACGTTCGGCTTGCTGTGGCGGTTGTGTGTAAGGCACCACAAGTTTTTGCGAATAGCTTTCTGTTATGTACAAAAATCTACCCGTTTTATTGTCAAAAATTCTCTTATGATGTGCCGCCCTCATTCTGTATGCGTCATGAGGTTTGATTTGTGTGTATCCTTATGTGGGCTGACCACATAGAACGCGTATGGTGTGCGATTGCTTGTAGTAGACGCGTCGTCTGGTTAAGGGCGTAAATGTCAGATAAGACAGTACAACTGTCATTGCACAGTTGAGGACAGCTGAGAAAAAAGCCAACATCTTAAGCAATACGCACCTCACATGGTCTCTGGAACACTGTCCTATTACTCGAGGTTAAGGCGAAAGGACGAATGGCGATACCGTGGACATCACCTAGGTTGGTGAACCATCGGTTGCTCTTCTAAAAGAGTAGGACGTCTTCATTTTAAGCCCATAGGGGAGTGATGTACGAATTATTTTGCTATCCATCGGTATCACCCCAAAGACGAATGAACCATGTGGGGTTAAGCAATTCAGTGGAGTCTGCTGGAGGCCATAGGCACCCGAATAACCTTGAAGTTTTGGCTTTTGAAAATCCATGTAGATTGGCTGACAGCATGTGCTTGAGTTCAACATGTTACCGTCACCATCGATGCTGACTGCTCTCCAAACTACATTTTCGAGGCCCTAGCACGGTACCATACATCCGAGCCCCATCTACTGATTTTCACTTAACACAATTTCTTATTGATTTCTGGAGACTATGCATTCCGGACAACTGGCCAAGTTGGTGTTGAAATTATCCTAACTGCCTATGCGGAGAAGGCAGTGCGTGGCTGCAAACCCGGCAACAGCTCTCTTTGTACTGTCATAAAGCACGTCACGTAGACACTGTAGTACTAGGTGTAGACTAGGTGTTGCCGAGTATGGCCTGGGTGACCAACGCTTGTACGTCACTTGCTGATTGGACGGTGACTAAGGTCTGGTACGACTTTGCCCAATCAACGGTTTGCTCTTAGCGGTCACTGAGTTTTGCGGCTGTTAGTACAGATGTACCACCTGACAAGGCTGTCCGCCGTCACCATTTTTGTTTAATTTCGTCATAAACGAAATAATGGAGGATTGTCTGCGGCACTCACAAGATGCCGGCGTGGACCTCCTCTCTGGTGAAAGACTGACTGATCTTGATTATGCTGACGACAAGGTGTTGCTGTTTGACAAATTTCAATCGGCACAAGCGACGCTAGACGCTATTTCGCGTTCCGCCAAATACTTCGGAATGCGCTTCGCAGCCTCAAAATGCAAAGTGTTTCTGCAGGATTGCTTTGATGACGTAGATTTGAGGTTAGATGATGTAGTCATGGNGTGGCGAAATGAAGTCGTTCACCAATGGGTTGGCCACTGTGGGTCGTGTCCGTCTCCCGGGCTGGGGCCCTCGCGACTCACAGAGTCGGTGATTGGAGACGCTAGGTGAGATGGCGGCTAATCGAGCTCAGTGGCGTGAATGTTGTCGTTGTTTGTCCGAGTTGTCTGTGAAGTTAGTGCATTTAATGACGCGGGGCACTGAAAGCCGTAAGGAAGCTGTGTTGCTGATGACGCCTCACTCTCACTTGCAGCTCGGTTGTTTGTTTGTTAGGTGTAGGTAGCTTGACTTTGAATGTTTGAATATAGACGTAGTCATTTCCAGCAGTTAGGTTCTTTCCCGTCCCCTTCTTTTTCCTTCTCTAGTTCTATATAGGGTTTTCTTTTTCCTCCTGGTTGTGTGGCAGTTAAGCATTAGTGTGAACCACTGATGTATTGCTGTCTATGATGATGATGAAGATGAATCACTTAGAAATTCCCAGCCTATTCATGACATATAATGTGTAGCGAACAAGCTCGTTTTCAGCGATTCGTCAGACCAAATACACCACATTTATATCACACATTTCACCGGATAATCGTTAGGGGAGTAAACGAGGGACATGTGGTTAATGAGGTCAATCAGTTCAATGTCACACTGCAATCAAGTATCCACTTGAACAATGGATACTGACAAGCTAACAGGGTGGAGGGTTGGCCAGGGCAGATCCACAGCCTGAACAAAGCGTTTCTGTGCGTACAGTGGTGGGTTATACGTCAGTTGTTGTAACCTTATTTGGGCCACTCGTTTGGATTCGGATCACGCGCATGTGCATTGAACTCGCTTGCGTTTCGGTTGTACGCCTTCTCGTGACCAATCACGCACTGAAGTGGCCAACTTTGCTGAACCATTTGCCTTTAGTACCTATCATAAAGTTCTGAGTTCCGGTTTAGCAATTTTTTAATAGACAATGGAGACGTCGTTGAGGAAAGTAGTATATGTGTAAAACTACGGTGTAATGCTGCTTGGCGTAGTAACACTTTTTATTCGGTCGTCAACCGTTGCGTTTCTGCATGATCCCGCACACCTTTTGATTCTCGCTGGAATAGTTCGAACCAGCAACTAGGGGCCAGATTAAGGGGGAGGCAGGTTGTGAAACGAGTTGCGAACCTACTCACAACTTGAAGTCACTCCCAGGACCCTGGGATTGGCACTTCGAAGAGCGGTTCAACTGGTCATCAATGTTGTTAACTACGCCTTCTGACGTTATCGTTGCTCCAATAATGTTTCCGTGTTAGTCAGGAAGCTGACACGTCTTACACCACCATTCTAAACCGGGGACCATAAATTTGTTATACAAAGCAGAAAGTGCTCTCTTTAGGATTCGAAGTTGATCATCGATTCCGTTGACGAAATTGTACTTTGGGATTGTTTAACAAGAAACAGTGCAACATGGAAGTGGGTCAACACACTCGAGGTAGTCTATAATCACAACCCGAATGAAACTGAGACCATCGAATGTTGATTATACCTTCGATAACTCAAATGTGATGTAAAAGATTTGTATTGGACGAAATCTTAGAGAGTGCCGTGGTCGGTTGTGACTACAGGGATATGAAAATGTTCCTAGGTCCAAAAGTTCGATTAGGTGGGTGGTATTTTCCTAATCTGTGTTACATTACAGATAACCCAAAATATTCTCCATAGATTGGAGGTTTTAGCTTGGTATGGTCTCTTTACTAGCAAAGTGCAAGATTTTGTTGCAGGAATGACAGAAGGATGCGTTTTCCCTAACTGCTGACGGCAAACAGATGCAGCTAGTCAAGGTAAGATCACGGTTTGCGTTCAGGGTGACCAGGTGTATTTATTACAAACTCAGCTTCTTTCTTTATTTGTTGTGCAGGTCTTTTGCAAATGGTTTACTGGAGAGAAAATTTCGCAGTCTGAGTTCAGTACTGTTAGAAGGATATAATGGTTAAGGCATTGGACGTCATCATTTATAGGCGGTTCATCAACATCTGTGCTGAAATATCTAACCACGTCTAAATACGCAAGTGGAATCATGGCGTGGACTTCATAAAGAATTAATAATCTAGTCATACTTATTCTAGTAGTTCAACAGAAGTTACAAAATACCTTCTGGGCATGTTGGTCTGTCTCATGTGAGAACTAGGCTCGACCACATGAAAGCTACCTAGAAAGGCTCAGAGAAGTACAGGGTCCAGTCCGACAAATCCTGTTGAAAGAACCTATTGGGTAATTCTGGGGAACGCACCAGTTTTTTCTTAGCAAATCACAATTTCTTGATTAAAAATCAGCACGATGGAACACACTGGTGGAAAATAGAATCCCAAGATTCGATAGTAAGGTCACACAAGTGCGGATTGACATACACGGTTAAGAAAGTTTGCTAGACAGCTGTTAGATGCGACGGTATAACAGTTTGGGAACGGAACGACATGCATACGTTGATCAGTTTTTCTTTATGTTGCAACCGTGTTTAGTTAACGGATGCAAACCAGCAGTACCTATCGGTTGGGGCATAAAAGAATCGGATAGCAGGGTTCAACAGATAAACACCCATCTTCAGTTGAATCTAATGATACACACTGATTCCTAGTTGTCCATCTCTTTGTGATGTGATTATCAATGGCCACGATGCCGAAAGTGGGTCATACTAAGAGGAAACGCTAGGATGTAGGAGCTAAACTATACGGCTCAGATCGAGCATAACCACATTGGTGCTAACCTAACTCTGTTGGAAGACCAGGGAAAGTAGAGTTTCACTCGTCAGTGGGACGTGTTCTTTGTGAACGGGCGGGATAAAAACAGCTCAATCACTCGGCAGAGCGTACCGGTTGGTGTGGTCCACCTTAGGCCTAAGTGGACCATCACAAGCACACTTCATGATGAGCGGTAAAATACAGATTGGCAAACCACTTCATAGCTCATTTGGGTAGGACAATCTATGGGATTATTAAATAGTTAAAGGTTTAGCGGGCCACAATCATACGATGGGTATAAAATAACATTACTGGTGAGGACTCGGATGGTACGAGTCAACTGGCTTGGATAATTCACTATGCTGCTGTTTCACCTGTTCTCACTGTTTGGGAAGTTGAGCACAGACCACAGCACTGCTGCTCCAGGTCATTACAGATGAAATGACTAGGCTAATTGCGGCACATTCTGCCACCTGTGTCAACGATTGGTCAGGTAAAACGTCCTCAAACTGGTCGCTCGAACAGTACGGAATTTGGTCAAACTCTGCAATCTTCGTGGCCACTAGTTAGCCACTGGAGTGATCAACAGTACAACCAAACATTTACCGTTTGCTAGAAGCGCCCACTTGTATGAACACCTGTCTGACCACGATTGGTTCTTATCACCACTTCGATCATACACTTTTTTCACTGATGTACCGTGACTCAAATTTAATAAAAACAGAGATCCACATTTGCTAAATTGGATTGTATCATCTGTGAAAGTGGACATTTTTCAAAAACGACCTGAGGCGAATTGTATATCTAGGTCACTCTTATTGTATCCCAGCTGACAACCATATTTAGCGTCTTTCTGTTCACAAACATACCACGCCTGTTTCGTAAACCTATAAAGATTGCGACTTCTCACTGCCTAGAACTAACATAAGTGACCATTTTGTTTCCCTTCACATAAACAGGGATAATATTTCATAAATGTTAGCACGGAAGATTAAGCCATGAGTAACTAGCTCTCAGCGATTAAAGTAATCTAAAATCATACTGTGATGGATGACCAAGTCGGGGACGCAATTACTCCAACATTCACTGGAATATCTCGACGCGGTGATGAGATATGGTCAGAGGCCGGAGGAGATGAATCGTGGACAACAGCAGCGACCAAGCGAGTCGTTACTCAACAATGAGCAAGAAACCGATGACAGAAGGCGTCAGCTAAACGCACTGAACGTGGCAGAAGCGCACACAATGTTTAACGAAATCCTCTCTGCGTTATGGACCGAAATTCTGGTTCATAACCGCGAGCGCGCGTGAATTGTTGGGACGTACAAATTGAACGATAAAGATCGTGTTTTACTGAACGGCTTTTTTGCTACAATATGCACCCACAAACTTCCAATAGAAAATAACCCAGCACGTCAGTGCCCCCTGAAACACTGAGTAGGGCCAACAGTCATTCTTTCCTAAGTGAAGCTTTTGGGAACAAAATGGACCTTTTCATTGAGGTGATGACAGCTTTTTGTAAAATCAGGTTTCATATGAAACTGTTCCGGTTGAGCTTACTGAATCAAAAGTACATAACCACTTTAAAAGGCTACCACGCGGCTGACAGAAGGAAACTCGAACCCCTGACAGTGATAAACAAAGACAAGTGTGGCATCTTAGTTTCTCGTACTCACTTAAGGTAAACATGCATTTTTTCACATTGGCACTTTATTCTTTCCACATAAACGGCAGTGGTGGGCTGCGATATAAGTGGAACATGTAGTTGTGAATGATGTATTCCATACGACGTCATGAGAAAACGATTCCCACCAATTGATAGCCCGCAGCCTGTTCTTAGCAAATCGAAGTCTTTAGAGCTGCCACTTATAAAGTGTTCTTCCCAGCAGCAACCGGCCCTCGTCTCGGTCACTACCGACAGCGGTGCACGGGATGTACGATGTCCATGCTGGTTACCACGCACGTATTGTCCTTACAAAGGTTAATAACGACTGGCTCATTTTCCTGGATGTTTCAAGTCCGGCACTCTACGTAAGACAGAGTGGAGATAGGTTTTTCTTGTATAACGGAATAAATGCTGGCTGACATTGCCTCTACAAAAAACTGGCACAGCAGGAGTAATTCTGCATGAATCCTTTGGGGGTCACCCTTAGCATTGTTTATGGGCACCCTCAAGGCATCCTGGACATAGGAAATTGTTGACGAATGTTTTCGTTTCAAGTCCACACTCACCATGACTGCTTTTCACGCGCTGTCCCCACTGGCAAGTTTGTAATATCGGTAGCTAGACTGTGTCACGTTGAGGAGAGGTTGCCTGAAACCTATACCAAACCAACCCCACCATCCAATTTCCTCTATTTCAAGCGTGTGTGTGACGTCAGCTAAATAGGTACGGACATAGCGTGATGGGCTAATTGTTTGGAATAGTAGTCTGACGTTACTGACGTGCATTGCCCAATATGCAGAAACATGAACGATCGACGTCAACTTGTGTGGTGGGCAAGCCCATCCAGTCAACGAGCCCTTAGGCTGGACAATGGCGGTAGAAACGGGCATTTGGCATCCTCTCACGAAGGGTAATCAAAATGGTTGCTCACGGTACAACCATTTTGGAGCTGTGAAAGTTACGCATTTTAACCGACGGAGCTCCTACATTTGGGAGCTCCGTTGGTGGACCTCATTTTAGGAAAAGTCGGTGAAGTTAGAAACACCAGGGGTGGACTTCGTCGCCACTAACGGGCAACCAAATAGAAAAAGCCAGAATAACGGAGGTTTGATAGGCACTGAACAATATCAGTGTGTTAGAAAACAGTAACCCTTATATAAAAAAAACAATAGTTGATGACTCATCACCACCGAATTTACAATAACATGAGACGGTCTTTTTTATATGGAGCATATCAGCCGATATCCCTATCGATTCCTGCGGCTGCTGAGAAAGAATAAGCTGAAGGTGACGAACAATAATCTCAGGCCTATTGCGACTGCACGCATCGAAACTGCGCGAATGTGACTTGTGGATTTGCGTCAAACACATTGCCGTCTTACTTCCATCGTAGAAAACTTATACTTATGCGGTCGTATTGTGTTCACACAATTCTGTGAGACGACCATCGATCGTATGAAGAAAACTTACATCAGCCGTTAGCAGAAGTCACCTAAGAAACCTGCTGAAGAACCAGTTCCACTGGATCCCAGTAAGTATGTATTGAACTGTTCCTCAGGACAGCTGAATTCTTTGCAATTAGAAGTCTTAGCTTTGTGTCTAGATTATAAAGTACCTTCATATAAACCTAATCGTAGCTACATTGAAGCCCAGTGTGACTGCTTAATTGATCAGTCATCAGACCTTCAGCCAACTGCAGCTGACAACCTAACCCGGCTTAAGACCAAACTGACTGGTTTAATTAACGGGTTTATCATGACTCAGATCAACGGCCAATGTGCTATCACAAAGTAACACCTGCAATCACTAAAAGAACTTAAGTAATAAAAGAGTAGTAATACAGAAGCCAGACAAAGGCTCTGGGGCAGGCATTTTAGACAGGGCCGCATTTTTGCAGAACTGTGGTAGACTGTCAGGTCGGAGGTGCGAGTTTTCGAACGCTCGGCCGAATACGTCAACCCGGGGGAGGTACGTTCAAAAACCTGCTGCGATCGGATCAAGAACAACGTGCGCGACTGGATGAGTCATCGCTCGACTAAATCGGACCAACGGGCGAGGCAGGGCAGGCGAAATACGACAGACGGCCAGATCGGAGGCGTGGTTTTTCCAACATTTAGAGGAACCTCTCGACACGATGTTGGAATACGGTCAAGACCAACATTGGGTGGATGGCGGACAGCACGAGCAGCCGGACGACCCATCGCGCAGGGAAATAGGACAAACAGACGAGGAATGGCAGGCAGAAAACCCCCCGATAGAAGGCGCCGATCACACGTAAACCTGTCAGAAGTGCACACGACGTGTGAACGGAAACCGGGGGGTGTTGTGGGTTGGAATTATGACTCATGAACGAGAGAGCGCGCGTTGCATGGGACTGGCGATTTGGACAATAAATATTGTGCTTTATTGGAAGCCTTCTCGCTACAGAACGTGCTATCAATATAAGAGAACCGAACGAAGTTTCAGCAAATAAACACCTTGGACGACGTCACTGAAATAGAAGACCGCATAGCACAGCATCTTCAACTCCTCTCACAACTGCGCTTAATCGATGACATGACGTACAAAGCTCTCAAACCGTGTGGATCGTCGACACCTCAGCTCTACGGCCTTCCCGAAACACACAAGTCTGGAATGCCTCTTAGGCCTATCCTGACGATGACAAATTCTCCGTACCATAAACCGGCACGCTGGTTAGTCGCAGTCCTAACTCCATTGAAACAAAAGTTTCAAGCACATTCTATTAAAGATTCTTTTGAACTGATCAGTGACTTGGACACCATCAATCTTGCTAATGAGTTGATGTGTTCCATAGACGTTCAGTCACTGTTCACAAATGTCCCACTACACGAGACAATCGACTATATTTGTGAGCTCGTTGAAATCAGCCACATTACTTTGCCTCTTCCTGGTGATATTCTGAGGGAAGCCTTATTGTTGTGTATTGAAAACATCAGTTTCCGTTCTCTTGATCGGTGCCACTGCCAAATAGACGGGGTAGCCAGGGAAGTCCACTAGGGCCCATCCTAGCAGACTTTTTCATGGTAAGGATTGAGCAGGAGTTAGCTACAGACACAGCGAGTCTGTCATATTACAAACGCTACGTCGGTGATACACTAGTATTCAGTCGGTCCAAGCAGGCAATAGATAACCTAGTGCAGCGCTTCAATATTTGCCATCTCAACCTGAAAATAACTTGTGGATTTGAGACCGACATCTGTTCGTCGTTTCTAGACAAACGTATTAGTCGCCGGGAGGATGGCTCTATCAAAAGAACCGTCTACAGGAAATCCACGTGGTCCGGTCAATACCTGAACTTTGGTAGTTTCACACCGGTCCATCATAAACGAGCAGGACGAATCTGTACAGAGGATAGTCTTGCGAAGGAATTAGACTTGATCACATCTATACTACAATCTGATCGGTATCCAAAAAGGTTCATAGAAAAGCATAGTAGACCGAGGCCACCTTCCGAACAGGTGGCCACAGTGAGAAAAAAGAGGGTTTATATAGAATTGCCTTTTAAAGTTGATTATAACATGAATCAAACAAACGGAAGACTAGCGAATTCGATTAAACGAACATTTAACGCAGCGGAACTCTGTGTATTAGCCCGGACTCAGAAACTGCCTGTCCCTTCAACCAAAGGAGATCAGCCAGTCGTTGCTACCTCACATATTGTCTACCAATTTGCGTTTAACTGCAAAGAATGTTACATAAGTAGAACCGAGAGTGGAGGAGCATTTGCTCCGTATTACAGAAGAACGACAATGTGGTTGAAACACGCGAACAACCAGCGTCCGCAGTCGCAAGACGCGTCCTGACCACTGGTCACGTTATCGACCAAGTTGGTGCATTCAGAATCCTATTACGTCACTCCGATCCAAGATTCCTGCGGTTTGCCGAGGCGGTCGCAATCAATCGACTGAAGCCGACCCTGTGTGTTCAGAAACAATTGCTCGTAAACTTGGCCCTTCCCTGGACTTAGTGACCTTTCCTAAACCACCAATTGACTATCCACCTTGCCCCCTAACTGCTCCCTATAAGAAACCCGTTTCATGTTATTGTAAATTTGGTACTGACGATTCAATGCGAAATGCTTACATCAACCGGTTTTCGTGTTCTAACTGTTTTGTTCAAAATTCTTATGGGAATGATCTGTTTCAAACAAATTTGCTTTCCACCCTGAAGGCCACTGTACCTCACTTATGGTACGTTAATGGAGCAGCTTGCGATTACGATATTTTCAATCGGCCAGGGAAGTAAACGACTCAGGCGGGAATTCAGTTGCGTTAGTCCAAGGATGATACAGCTGTTACATTTCATTTTATTATGCACTCCGGCCTCGGGGCTCGACAGGAGACGTACAATATACCGGATAGCAGGCTGGGATGTCTATAGTGAAGGTTGGAGGGCATTTACGAGCATGAAAAACATTCTCCGCTCTTCTTACAATCCGTGAGCAAATGATGATCTAGCTAGATTGTGTACTATACCAAAAAGAACAACTGTTCACATTACCTCCCTCCCTGAAGGTAATCCTAAATAACCTTCATATATGCAACATGGAGGTGGAGTAAATCAAGTCCATAGGATGCGGATTTTTTGGTGACCAAAACCTGACGATGACATCCGAGCGTTGGAGTTGCGCCCTGTAATGACCGCACGAGCATTTCACTGTGATCGCGTGCATTTAGTTCAAAATCTCCAGATTCAATGAAAACGGTGAAGGGTAAACAGTTGGCCAAGTTTATAACCAAGGCGAAGTGACCACAGAACCTAATAACTATCTAACACCCAATAGCAGGTGGATATGGTTGATCACAAGCAAATAATCGATAAACAGTTTGCAATGAATAAAAGATAAAAACAACCAATACGCCAGAATGAAATGAAGAATTTCTCGCTTGCCAAAACATTGACTCGCCGTACGACTTTAGGAAGGAGCGAAGAATGGACACTTTCGACATTGAACAAGGCACAGCATTACTCACAACACACAGACGTGAACTGTGTACCGTTGTTGGACATAAGCTTATCGGGAAGTCCGAAATGACAGAACAACCATTAAAGCACTACGGCGATGTTGGTCTTAGTTGCACGTTACATTGGAACTATTTTCGTCCACTCAGGGTGGGTATCGACTACAATGAGAAAGCTGGTTCCACTAGGTAGACCAGAGGGATCGACATGCAGGCGAGACCATAGATGCGTTGGGTAAGGTCCGGAGTGTATTGAAACTGCTGGAGGATTCGTAACGGATTGAACACAGCGCGAAAAACATTTATTCACCCTTCCTATCGTATCATCGAGTCAGGGCCAACTGGCAAAAATTTCCTGTCAGGAGCTTGTAGTGCTGTACGAAACTGTTTCGGAGCAGCTTGGCGAAGCAAATCTGAGAAACCAGCTACGCAGATGTTCAAACAGATAAGACCCTGTCTGCAATGTGGCGTGTATGGATAAACAGCACCAGACACGGACGCGTCTTCTCTACATCTCTCTCACTCCAACTTAATGGGCAAAGGAGTAGACCAATCCGGTCAGATGCAGCACAAACTGACCTACCCACGGCAAATCCCATGTGACCTCTGTTCCTCTGTCATTGTGATTTCGATTACGACACTCCTGAGGAAGGTCACCCGAGGTGGTTGAAACGTAGAGTATTACAACTTGCTCGTCACGTTGTGTTATTCTCAATCTGTTTATCAATAAAATGTTAAACACGACGCCCAAACTGTTCAACTTAATTCGTTCCAGGAAAGATTGTTCAATCGTGTGGATGGTCGTTCGAACGGTCGGTGGGTTTACTCTGAAAGTTGATGGTCTGGCAAAAATGGTGTCCGAATCGATGGCCACGTAGTTAAACAACCTTTATTCGTTTCCCCTGACGCACCTTGGACCATACTAAGAGCGGATTTTCTTGACCGCGTTGAGGCCGTGATTGATTTGAAGCATGATAAACAGGTAACGAAATATGGGGTCGGTCCACTAGTGAGAAGGCGCAAAACTCAGTTTGAAGTGATCGTACCCAGAGCAATGCCAACTTGTGACAATCAGTTACTGAATGAAGTGATACGAAAATTTCAGGAAATTTTCACTACGGATCAGGACTCGTATGGCAATTGTGACTGAGTTAGATACGAAATTTTCATCGAGCCAAATCGACTTCGGCTATTCAGTCCCAGAAGAACCCCAATACAATTGCACCTGAAAACTGAACGACAAGTGAAAGACGAGCTGAAAGAAGAAGACACCGAGGAGGTCGATAGCCCGTTCAGTTCTCCCATCCTGCTGGTGAGGAAGCCCATTGTGAAATTTTGACTTTACGTCGACTTCAGGCGGCCCAACCAGATTACGGTCAATACAGTCGTAGCCGTCCCAGCGGTGGCGGAGATTTTCGACAAGCTACAGAACGCCAAGATATTCGCAGTGTTGGACTTACAGTCCGGATATTGGCACGTCCCGATCAAACAATTGGGTAGAGATAAAACAGCATTCACAGTGGGAGGAACGTAATACCGCTTCAAAGAGATGCCGTTTGGACTCCCAGGCACCCCCTATGCGTTCAGACGACTGATGCTGAGGGTGTTGGACGGAGTGAGCAACACTGTTGATTATGGAAACGATATTGTTATCTACAGTACGAATGAGACAGAACATACAGTACACGTTTCAGCGGTGCTGCGGATGATTGAAAAAGTCGGTCTCCGGATCAGTAGTTCAAAGTCTCAACTGGCGAAAAAAACGGTAGTACTTCTCGGTCACAAGGTCGGTCAGGTGAAGGTTCAGCCACTGCCCAAGAAACTGTTGACGATCGAGACTATTCAGGTGCCAACTTCGAAGAGGAACAATCGCACAATCAAGGAGTGATTGGCTGCAAAAGGGGGAAGCTGGGAGTAAACGTTGCCATTGATTCTGTTGACCCACCGCCGTTCTCCGCAAGTAACGACGAAAAAGTAGCCATTCGAGCTCATGTATGAGCGCGTATCGGGTCGAGGTGTGGTGATTGAACATGGGTCGAAGGTCAAATGCAGAGACTGGCGGGGTGTGGGGGCAACAGGATCCGAATCTTGGAAGTTCCTGACAAAGTGGAGGGGACCGTATGTAGCAGTTAAACGTCGTTGCCCAGTGTATCTGATAAAAAATGGGGAACGTCAACATCGAGTGCACGGAAGCCAGCTTTGTAAACGGTGTCGCAAGTGTCCTGATCAACTCTGCCGATGTTGCAGGCACGCCTATTACTTTCCTCATGCAGAGTACCGAGATATATAGGTACCGGTCGGCTGTGAATCATAATACTTTAACTTTCAAACACCTTCGTCCTGGCTAATCATTTCCCAGACCACCGCATCTGCCTTTTGTGTCCCGTGTGGCTTTCCGCAATAGTGCAACCGTCCAATAGTTTTCCTTACCGATATTCTCATGGAGACCATGCAGCAGTTGCGTACGAAAGGGTGAACCAGTATTAGGGTTTAACTTTGCGAGTATTACAGTGTTTGGAAATAAGGTGCACACGGAAGCGTTCCATATATCACATATGCCGGTGATAAGGTGTTCAAGTTTCACTGCCATATAACAGCGTGAACAGTATCATTACAAGACGGATAAGCAGCTTACTGTTCATCTTCAGGTTAGTAATACTACTTGTTAGTAATACATCTTCAGGTTGTTGTTACTTCAAACATGTCTTTCAAGACGTCCGACAATAAAACCAGCGCTTGTCGCCAGAGCGATCCAAAAACAGATGTGTTGATTGATAGACATCAGATAGCAGAATTTTGTCAAGCTGTCCAGAATGTGTCCACTGGTGCGGATTCCAGATGTGACCGCAAAAGGCGACAGAAGATTTGAAGGAAAAACTACCTATTCGTGTTGATATCCAAACTACAGTTGGATACCGCAATCGCGAAAATCGTAGCCAGTTGCTAACGCTCGTTCTCGCTATGTGCGAACAGCGCACTGTCATCTGCGAACAGAAGCATGCGCATTGTTGAAGTGTGTAACCGGGTTGGAGCACTGAAACATCCGATATTCAGTAGGCGCTCATCCATCCGGTATTCAATCCCAACACACTTCTCCGCCGAGTCCCGAAAAGCAACTGTTAGCATAACAGCCAAATATAAACTAAATAGGTCTGGGGCTAGCAAACAACCCTGATCCACGCCACTGACAAAGTCAAAATCATCACAGGTCGATCCACACGATTGCAAATTCGTATTCATAGCCAAGTACAACATTCTAATCAAACTGACGAACTTACTTGGACATTCAAACTTACCAAGCACCGTCCACAACGCCTCGCGGCTCACGAAATCGAAGGCGTTGGTGTAGCCCACGAAGAGGGTATGCAGGGGATGGTTGCGTTTCTGGCAATTCTCCTGTAGTTGTCGAGCAGCAAACACCAGAACGATCGCACGGCGACTAGCCCGGAATTCACACTGCCCCTGGGAAACATTGGCCTCCAAAACGTCCGCATTCAGCTGGTCCAGGAGGATTCTTGTGAGCACCTTGCCAGCGTAGCAACTCAGTAGACTAATGCCCCGATAACTATCGTGGCGTTGCTCCCTACCCTTACCTTTAAACAAACGTACTATCAGAGCGTCTCTGAACTATTGTGATATTTCTTCGTGCTCCCAGATGGAGTGAACCGGTCGACTTAAAACGCGTTCCAACACTAGTCCGCCATTCTTTGGGATTTCATCTGGCAATCAGTCCTCACGTGCAGCCTCCCCGTTGCGCAGTTGTCTGATCACTCTCTACAACTCTGCTAAATCCAAGGTGAGATCAAGTGAGGATTTGATGGTTTTTGGTTGTAGACTGTTCACCGTCACACAGTCAATAATGGCATGACGGTTTAGTAGCCTACCAAAGTGTTTGTGCCACACTTTCAGGAAGTTCTTTGATTAAGTGCACGAACAGCAGGTGTCCACATCTACCATCGCTTTGTCGGACTGGACGGATGGACCGAAAATCGCCTTCTGCGAATCTTAGAACACTGTTTGTTGTCGACAACTTGCAAAGCCCTGCACCCGTTAATCCTGCTTCCTCCACCAGTTGTTCTCAATTCCGCGGATACCTTCGAATAGTTGACGGCAGATACTCCGGAGCGTAGCCTTCTTTGCTCCATTGGTCGGGTCCATTGTGGATGTGGCAAACGCGGCATTCTTCTCTTGTATCAAGCTGAAGATAACCACGTTGTTGTCATGGACCCAGTCTGGACGTTTCTTGCACTCCACACCGATCGTCTCGGTGGCTGCTGCCGTGATCTATTTCTTGAGTTGTCGCCACATACCCTCGGGGGGTGGTGGATACAGGAGCGCTGTGCAGACAAGCTGAAACTGTACGTTGAAAAGCAGCCTTCGTCTCGGAGTCCTCCAGCCGTTTGATATCCAACTTTCGCCGTAGTCCGGAAGATCTACAATAAACAGACTTGAATACATGGATAAATAATTTGGTCCTGACCATCCTATGGTCGGTGCTACATTCAGCGCCGCGCATCACTCACATGATACGCACTTCACAAATGTCGCGCTGTCACACATTCACGTAGTCAAGCAAATGATGGTGACCGTTTCGTGGGTGAGCCCACGTCGTGATGTCGCTCTTATCCAGCTGGAATCGGGTGTTGGTGATGGCCAGCTCGTGATTAGCACACAGGTGGCTCAAACGATCACCGTTCTCGTTGACTAAACCGATGCCGTAGGGCCCGAGGATTCCGGTCAGGCTACCGACTCAAGCGTTCCAGTCACCCAGAACAAAGAGTCGGTCCCTCACCGTTGCCGACCGGTTTGCGGCGGACAGCTGATCATAGAACTGGTCCTTTGCCTCCTCAGGGTGATACATAATTTGATCATAAACATTAACATATGTGGCACATTTACCACAACCGAGTCGCAGGCGCGATGACGGGATTCGAGGGCTGATGCCGCGCGGTTCGCTCACCATCAAAGCATTGATGCGATCAACGACTGCAAAACAGACATAATGCTCATGAGCACCGTCTGTCGGGTAGCTTATCCAGTAGAAGGTGTTCACAGTACCTACTAATCGGAGCTTACCTTGGTCTGTCAGCCTTGTCTCTCTCAAGGCTGCTACTTCTATTCCATACCGACTCAGTCCCATGGTGACGAACACAGTGTGGTGTTCCGGCCGTCGTGCGGTATTTCAACGATCCAGTAACGTGCGTACATTCCGTGTCCCAGTGGAAAACGCCTTGCATCCTTGGGCGTGTCTCATGTTGGTCGTCATGCTACTGAGACTCCAGTGGGCATTATCTGCCTTGGGATTCGTGTTGGTGGGGTCATTATGGGAGGGTGTGTGGAGTGTTTGGCATTAACACATTTTCGCCTATCCACCCTGCTGGAAACAAAGGATGGGGCGACCCAGTTTACCGTGTGCGACGGCCGATGCAGTGTAACGTTTGCTTTCTGTTGTATAATCATGGTTTGTTTGGGCTTTCTAAACTGTCAGGACGCCCAAGCATAGACACGAGAACGATTAGAGCCCTCAATCACAGCCTTTGGCTCAAAAGCCTGTATCATAAGGCAGCGAGTGGCACATATGAATACACACAATCGCAACCACATCCACCAGTAGCAGCGACCAAATTGTACTAGCTACGCACAGGTTAAAGAGGCGTGCGCCTAGAAAGTCAACACACTTTAAGACCAGTACTATTGCGGAGATAAACAAGTCACAACAGATCAAGCCGAACCAAACCACAACACACTGGCATCCTCCACAACCAGCGCATCTGCCTTTAGTCTGGCTGCTCCCTTTTGGCCAGTCTGAAGCGCTGGAAACCGCAACGACCGATGTCCTAGTCAGCGTACGCTGTCGGATCAAAACCCCACACAATGCTGACCACCACGCCAAGGTAGCAGAGTAGAACAACCCACACTTTCACGAGTGGATGCACATCGAAACCAAACAATCCAATTAACCGTAAAACCACCGTCGGTATCGGTAAAGTGCACAAATCTACGGATGCGCAGCCCAGTCGAATGCAACGCGCGCGCCAAGCCGAACAACGGGCGGAACGCATGGCAGGCAATGACATCAGGCACAGACAAATGTCACACAAGAACGAACGCGACCAAGGCAACGCGCAGGTCACGCCACATAACACCGACTCCTGAAACACAGCACACAAACAAACACGCTCACCACCACCCGCTTAGACAGTCATCTGCAGTTTCCATGACTAATATCATTGCATATAACCATATTCCGGTTTCACATAAAGTCTGATGAATTCCTTGCAGTTATCTGACTGATGAGGGTTGACGAAAACAGGTGCTAGCAACCTTGACTTTTCACAAGTGTTACCAGAAATGTAGTCAAATTAATACATGATTTGGATTCACATGTATGAGGCCAAAACATAAACTCAGAATGCGTTTAGTGCCTTCTGACTTACACATGAAGACGGTGCATTGTTGAGTAGATTTGCTGGATACTGTTGGTTTGTTCCGATCACAGGCTGACACGATGAGTACTCTAGGTTTACAACGGAGCAACGTTAGCGCTGTCATCAGTGAGTATCAAAAGAGATGTCGGGATCGCGAGGTGTTTGCAGGACAACCTTCGTAAAAACGTCCCAATGAGCAGATGCGTGTAATCAGCCCCCAAGGCGAAGACCAGTACAAAAAACGAATGATCAACAGAGAAGTAATTTCCTATCATAGAAAAAAACGTGGATTATAGACCACGCGTTCAACGAAAGCATCTTCACCAATGGTACAAGAGGGAACGTCAGTTGTAAAATTCTGGTTTAAAAAAATGATAAAACAGATGTCAACGTATGCACGCATGCACGATCACACTGCAGAGATAGACAGACATACAGAGAGCCAAGCACAACAGTTACAAACACATCAGGGTATCCGGCACTGACCACGCGTAATCACATAACCCTCGTGATGTCGATTTCATCAGGAACACAAACGCCCTCACAACTACGTCACAAACACAATGGTATCACAATGCTCACACCCCACGAAAAAAAACGGCCACGCATCGACAATGTCAAGCAGATCCAAACTACACATGACGAACCGGGCCTCACCAAACAGGAACTATCCCAAATGTACTGCGCGCTATGATCAGTGTAGATCACATTTTCACTCTTCGTCAAATTCTGGAGCAGCGTCATGTTTACCGTCGTCCAACAACTGTTGTGTTTCTCGACTATAAAGGTGCGTTCGATTCAATGGATCGATCTACACTTTTAGAGTCGCTCAGACGCAGAGGTGTGCCGATAAAGGACGTGAACATACTGTCGACACTCTATTCCCATACTTCAGCTCAGGTTGGGGTTTACGGTGAACTGTCCGACAGTTTCAGCACCATGAGTGGCGTACGTCAAGGCTGTCCGCTGTCACCATTTTTGTTTAATTTCGTCATAGACGAAATAATGGAGGATTGT
>QNGE01002345.1:95406-117895 GCA_008508345.1 Paragonimus westermani
GATGATGATGATGATGACGATGATGATGATGATGATGATGATGATGATGATGATGATGATGATGATGATGATGATGATGATGATGATGATGATGATGATGATGATGATGATGATGATGCTATGATCGATAACACTTAGCAGTTCACACGCACGTTCCGACGCCTGAAAGGCAACACTGATCTGGAAGTCAGCATGCATCGAGGACTGCAAACAGACAAAGTGAAAATAAGATGCTTCCCCAATCGATTGTGCCATCACCATAAATTGTTCGTCAGACATTCAATCGGAAAAAGCTACACTCACGAACGAAACAGACATACAACTCATCAAGGGGTTAAACAAACTTTACGTGCAAATCACTGATGACGGCCTAAGAGCGATACCTCACCGAAGACGCGTCGGACTCGGGGACCCTGGGGTGACCGGCTCGTTCTGTCCGTCTGTCTGCCCATCTGCCTGGCTCCGATCACGCTGAGAAATGTCGGACAACACAGTTCAGCCGGCTGGACAACAGCCACGTCTAATCCAGTCTAGCCTAGGTGAATTATCAGGCTGAAACCGGGTCACACTGCCAAACCACAAATAAGTGAACGACGTGCCGTTAATCTGACAATTGAACCACGTGTTGAGTTGATTCTTACTTATGTGGACCGTGGTGAACATGTGGTGGAGACCACTAGCATGTCCGATACAAAACCATGTGCGTACGCGATCAGTTCAGAGTAAATCAGTTCGAAGGCTAATGAAATGATTTGTCACAACCGGTGATGTTCGTGACCCAAACGCGTGCCGGTCAATGCGTTCGAGAGTGTGATATTCGGAGTCTGTTGTATACAGGATACTGAAAGACTGCAAGTATCGGTCATCCGGGAGATCCGATCACAGGAGCTTTGGTTGTTGCATTCGGACGAACACGGGTACCTACCTGTGGGATGAATGTTTGAGAGTGTTTAGTGACGAGGCAGTATTCGGTTTGAATGGAGTCATGTGGAAACCTCATTTTGGTACATCAGCAACTCCATCGATTTGCTCCAATCCTACGTCAACGTAACGGGCAGCATGTGGTTTTTGCGGGGCTTGTTGGAACGTGGATAATCCGGCCCTTCCTAGTGTTTTTGATTAAAACGTTCTGAGTAAAATCTCCATTCGCCTAATCATTTGCAACTTGAAGCATTCGTATTTCCAGATGTTCAGAGAGAATTTTGTACCCTCCTCCTTCGTCTTTAAAGCCGCCACTTCACTAAGCTCCAGTTTATTTGGCTTACTTGTCTTCATCTCGTTGACTGTCGCGGAGTTTTCTGTCAACAAGTGTGAAGCTGCACCAGGCAGCTGTTCCAGTGCCACCGGATGAGGGCAACCCTCAGCTGATTCCGAAATGTTGGTGACAATTCCTCCAAGAACTCACCTGTCAGCATGCGTTGCCCTGCGTCCTGGTCCAAATGTGGCAGGGCTCTTGGAAACACTGTCCGCAGAAACACGGTGTAAACAGGAGCATCGCCTCCTGGTCCACACCGGGCGCCCTTGAACCGCCTTATCGCCTCCTGGCAGTCAGCGGGTCTGTCGAACCCGGCGATCAGCGCCTCGTCCGCGGTTACCCACTCAAGCTTCGCAGGGCCTTTTTGCGACGCATCCAGCACCGCCCTCGCCCTGACCTTGAGCAGCATCAGTAGGGTTGAGAGCCTCGTCCGGTTGGCCTTGACTCCGACCGCCTCCACCACGTCCTCGAAGTCCTCCAGAAAACTCTCGACACTCCATCTTCAAACGGCTGTGGACACGGGATCTTCGTCCTCCAATCCTGATCACGGAACTAGTTGTTGTGAGCCAGGAACATGGATGGTACAAAGGTTAGTTGTTCGGAAAACCAATCCATGAGTTATGCATCCCAACTGGACCACAAACAAAAACGCTCACCTGCGTACGACATTGGTCTCAGAATGTCGCGGTTGCCACGGGCGCCAATGCTCAGTTCCTTCATGTAGGAAAAGCCGTTTCACACGATGCTGCACTCCAGTGATCCTTCTTGTATTTTCCCGTGACCATTCCGATGTCGAAATCCATGCCAGAACCAACAGGCATACTGAGGTTTATCTCGTATTGTTGTGTTGGTTCATAGTACTGCGTAGGATTGAGTAGCTACTCGAACGAATGCAGTCCATAGAAGTGTGGAGCAGTAACTGTGTAGATGTTAGGAAAATTTTCGTGCCCAAGAAACATGCCAACTAATGATAATGGCAATGTGTTAATGGTACACTAACGCTACCGACAGAGCTGGCATCACCGACCACTTTGAGTGTTGTCTATTAGGCGTGTATCGGGCAAAGCTATTGGGAGATATTTAGAAACATAGTGGTAGCGTGTAAATGAGCACCATTCAGCGGTGACTCTTTGGCATTACATGCAAATCACATGCCGTAGGAGATGGTCTAGATATATGAACTGGGTCGCGCCATATGTGGTTCAACAAACACGTAGGCTAAATCGATCACGTACTGATCGTCCCGAAATTCTGTCCCGGCGCCAATATTTGGTGTCCAGAACAAACGGCTTATAGAATGGCCACGCGTTCTAACCGAGTCGGGTGGGCGAATGGGCACAAGAGACCGCGTAAACCACAGGTAGATTAGCTGGCTGTGGATAGGGCGGAGATGTATACGCACTTCCAGTGAATTCGCACGGCCTGATCGATCCAGCGCTTCGATCACCAAGTTCCACGATCGACAACACCGGACTGGTCACACACGTCTTCATAACAGTTTGGGTGCTTGAAAGACTGTGCTGGGAGACTGGGAACCACCATGAGCTTGGTAAATGCAGATGGACAAAGCAAAAATACGATACTTCCCTAACCGATTGTGCCCTCACGACAGTGTTCTCACCAAACGACAGATGGTAAAAGACTGCGTTCAGAAACGAAACAAATATACAACTCAGTAAAAGACTGATCAGAATACAACAATTTCCCCGTAAAATCTGAGGCACGTCATTCTGTGTTTCTATGTTTATCGCGCCACTTGTGAACTCTGACGTGACTTACCATAGCCATGATGTGGAAACAGTAAGTGTCGTCTGACACCTGCCCATTTTGTGGCCTTATTACTGAGCCATGTTGCTCCGCTTCCACTTCCGCTTCGCACTGATAACCGACATATTCGGGTGATTACGATTTAGGACAACACGTTGATACATGTGAGTACTGATCAAACTGGGTGGAGTGGGGTAAGGGACTTGACACATTCCTTACAAACACCGTGTTTGCTCGTAGGCTGACTTCTCTAGGACTCTACAGACTTTAAGTGTGTATGCATCTGATGGCGGTCTGGTTTAGCATCGATACTTCTACTTCATGGAAGGCAATTCGGACTTTTGGGTGCTGGACAGTCTAATTCGATCCGCATTTCTCTCTGTCTGAGTCTGATCATGCTGAGTTACGTTGGATTATATTCTTCTCAGTTCAGTTCAGAATGACGGACAGCAGCCACGCACAAACAGGTCTGGGCGAATTTACCATGCTGGGACCAGGTCGGTTGGATGTCTCGAAGCACAATTGTGTGTGACGCTTCTCCTCATGCATACCTAAAGGGATTCTTTGAGGTTCATCATGGATCAGATGGGAACGGACCACGCTGACATAAAGTAAAAAAACAAGGCTGGAAGGTAGGGTGTCTAACTGAGGCAAAATATACGACCATCAGAGTTTTTGTAGCGAGCCTGTTTAACGTTATTTTACAGTCTACAAATAATGTCCCGCTGGTCGAAATAGGGAACCATGCAGAAAGTTCAAAAATTTCACATTTGAACTCAGTTATCCATCCAACTCATGTTTCTTTTGCTGCTTCCAATCTAGCCGAAACCCGGATTTTTTGCAATTCGGTCTCTTTCAACTTATCCGCCTTTTGCACTACTTATAAGTAGCATAAATAGCTCGTTGAAGCTAAGAATACAACAGGTCTCATTCACTATGTGAAGGCTGTTGGATTTCAGACAGACTTTTGCTAATTTGCAAACTGCTTTCTTTAACAGTGCATTCTTCCATTATTATCGTCTGGTGAAAAAGTTACCTTGATAGTACAGTCCATCAGGAAAATATTCTACTTTGTGCATTTGCACCCATTGATACACGCTGGTTCTCAGCCTGGCGTTGTCTTTCGGACGCTAAAACGTTCACGGAGACGTGTGTGAGCAATCAGGCGTTATCGATTATGTACCACAGTGACCAAAATGCTGGGGGTGGATCCGAGAGCTTTAATATGAAATGTACAGACGTCCACGTGCATGCTAGCACGACTTTGTTAATTACAATGTGCTGGGTCCGTTCGCTAACCCGGCTCGGTTAGGGAGTCTGTTTTGAATAATCCCTTTGAGTTAGAATCTTGTGAACTTCTTGAAATCCGGTTTCGTCTTAGAGCTCCCACATGTAGGACAAGCGGCCCTTCTTGGCCTCCTGTGTACCAACACCTCTAATCATGTTCATCATGAAGCGTTCCTCCGATAGTCTTTTCAACAGGTGCTTGTTACTGAGAGAGGGACACATTTTGCCGAATGTATGCAATCTTGGTTAGCAAGTATTGATTACTGTCGACTGTAACACCAGGTCATACTCAGATCTACAGCGCTCCATAAATGTTTCCTGACATTCCGTAGTTTAATTACCTCAATAGATACTTATCGATCTTCCAGATTCCTATAAAGAGCTGGCAATTTTTCTAATGTCGTATCGTGACGCAGTTTTGTCAATAACTGGCTGAAACCCCGCTACGCTGAGCAAAAATCTAGTGCTACGGCCTAACGATTCCCCAGATGTTTTTTTACACTGATAATGAATTACTATCATCGCAAACTCGTGGTGCTTATTGGCTGATTCATGAAGTGAATGAGACGGATGTTTGTCTGGTTCCTGTGAGATGGTTCAGAAACGAACATTAGATCGAAAAACAAAAGATGTGACGTGGAATCGCGAACAATTGAGGGATTACAGAGTAAAGGGTGTCCCAGACACAATAAACACAGTATACACTTCGCTTATGGTGCATGTAGTGTGTGAAAATCATAATTGGAGTTTCATCGTTGTTCTACCACGCTACTCACATTACTGTCTTACAATAACTACCAATTACGGATTAACTGAATTTCCCGGACTTTTCAGTGATGTCCAAAATGGCTTTTGGATTAAGTCTTCATACGTGTGCGTTTCATACAGTTCTATGAACACCACAGTGGATCACTCCACTTATGGATCTACTTACAGATCTAATAGGAAGAAATAGATGACCAGAGAAAGAGAGAGAGAGTTCATCCAATGCACCAAAGGGATTCAGAAGTAAAATCATTGATGAAAAAGACAAGCTGCACTGTTGTTACGCAACTGTACGGTTTATCTGATTGTATACTTCAGCAATGTAAAACTGGCTTTTATGACACCGAACATAGCACTCAGTGTACAACTACTGCTTGTAATGTTCCACCTCTAGAACTGAGATGCAAGATTAGCTTTGTTTATGAAGCCTGGAAAATGACTGATTTTGTAAACCCTACGGAGGTAGGTAGGATTCTTCTGTTACACACCACCTTGTTAATTTTAGGTTACTTCACTTGATAGTTTTGTCAAAAGCAGTTTTGGGTGTTGCAACGATTCGATTGTGTTTCAAGAGGTACAGCTTCTCTAATTAAAAAAAAGAACTGGACGAGGAGCTAGCTAAACTAAAAGATCTGACAGTTATTTTCCCGGTGCTGCTATAAACTGATCACATACTGAGTGAACGGCCTATGTTACGTCTGCCTGTCTGTTCAGTTTGCACCGTATAGTTGTTGATATCTTTTATATTGAGCACAGTTTAGCAGACGGAGACGTTCCGATTGCAGATCTGATTCACTCAACAAGAAAGTTGAAACTATTTGCGTTGAAAGTTAGTTGGACGCCGCTTCAAAAGTTATCTACCTCATGAGTGAGTTGGTCACGTACTTGATGGAGGCTACTGGTAAACAATGTACACTTTATGACCGAGGAAGGAGAATTTCACGACACTTTGGCCACACGATGAGTAATCTCATATCTTTGGAATGTAGGCAGAATTAGTTACCCTCTCACAATGTCCATACTTCCGGAGCGCCCAATTTTCCTGTTCCCTTAGGGTAGCAACCAACCGTCACGTAAGCTAACGATAGCAGAAAGCTAGTGCACGTATTTGGAACTGTATCGAGCTGAGAACCGAAATCACACCCTCCTGATGTCGGGACCGAGCCAATCACCCCCCTGCCAAACACAATGTACACTGGTGGATAAAACTGAACGTAGTGGCTTGCAGGATTGAGCCTCCATTTATCTGGAAATGTACGTAAAATTTTTGGCCTCGCCTATGCTTTCACTTTTGTGGATCCGGAGTGGATAAAGCTGATTGTTGTTGTTGTTAATAATAATAATAATAATAATAATAATAATAATAATAATAATAATAATAATAATAATAAGGTCGCGGTGACAATCGTTTATATTACCGTTCCTCGTTAACTTTGTGCTTGGTCGTTATTAACTCACGAGTGTTGTGGACCGCGGACGCGGATGGCACAAGGGTAAATTACTCGGAACACCAGTTTACGGGTAACCGATGTATGGAGTGAACCCCGCTTGTAGAGACTCCATTTGTTTATTACTAACTGTGTTAAAGTTACGATCACAATTTGTACTCCTTTTGTTCCCAACTTTTGTATGCACCTAAATGCTTGTTTGAACGAGTTTGGTTACTAGCACGTCGCCGGCGCACACGAATTTATGATTCCACTGCATCCTCGCTCGTCGTTTCGGTGTACTAACGTTTCGTCTTATTATTCGCTCGCCCTCACGTCGATTTCACGTGTCGGCAATATGCTCACTGTCTATTCGTTGCGTTATTCGTAAGTGGCCCGCTACAGCTCGTTTGAACTCTACACGCCCGTTATCTTTGGTTAGTCCAGCCAGATCTTCCACGCCCTTCCGTAACTCCCTGAAATGGAATCGCGGTTCCACAGTTCACCTTTCGCATTTTAATCAATCGACGGCTGTTTTCCGCGTTCGTTGATCAGCTTGCCGAGTTTGGTGAGACTGTGCCATATTGAGTGAACGAACTAGCGTAACATGCGTAGGTGAGTACGAAATGGTTGTTGGGTAACTGACCGGTGTTCGGTCGAAAATACCCATTGAATTCATGAGAACGACAGAGTAGCGAACAAGACTTGTTTTCTGTGTTTCATCATCACAGAAAACAAGTCTTGTTCGCTAATCTGTGGTTCTCATGACCGGTGTTCATCAAAAGTCATGCAGACCATCAAGATCGCGAAAGAAACAGTGCTAACAGCTTGTTCTATTCAGTCCGTATGAGTTTGACATTTAACCGGTGTACGCGCGTAAACGCGAGGAGTGTGCTTCGTTTTACGAATCTGATCTGTGTTGCAAACAACCTATGCAATGTGGCACAATAGGACATGAAGTGAACACTCTTAAAGACAGAGAATGACAGAAAAATAGCGAAGATTCTACCCTGTCGTGATTAACTGTGAACGTGGAATGTGACAGCCGTTGCAGTAATAAAATCGAACCCACTACTGAATCGTTCATTGATCGCTCGCCTGTCGGTAACGCTCACGTTGCCACAGTAACAAATCACATGTTGAAGGCAGACGGGCCTATCGATCGATGGGTACAGGATTGTGACTTCACGTTTGCTGTCGAGACAACCCAGGCGTTGGTTCAGTCAATAATGGCTGTGTGAGAGAAGGAGAGGCGGACACACGCTGTCTGTTAGCGGTTAGCCGACTGCGCAAAACGCTCTAGTCGGCATGGAAAATTAAATCGATACGCTTCGTTAGACGTCAGCTGTATTTTTTCGCTACCTGATACCACCTCAAGTTTGTTTGCTGCATGATGCACAAATAACTATGATAAATAATGCTCCGTATAGTACAGCGACTAAGACCATATGGTTGACACGATCGTTCATATGTCGATCGACCCGTGCCGCTCTGGAAACGATTCTTGGTTATTTTTTAGTTCCGATTGTATACATCATTGTTGATGTTTTTTACAGCGATATACTATGTCTACTACGTAATTTTTGTTAGGTAGTTTACTCCTTAACTGAAAGGAAAGTGATAATTAAAAGATATCCGCACCAAACTTAGTACGAATGAAGTTGATTAGTTTGGGCGTCGTGTTTAACATGTTATTGATAAACAGATTGGTAATAACACAACGTTACGAGCAAGTTGTAATACTCTACGTTTCAACCACCTCGGGTGGCCTTCCACAGGAGTGTTGTAATCGAAAACACATTGGTCATATATATATATATATATAGGTTGTACTCTACTCATCAACGGACATTTCCCGAACGGTGGCTGTTGCCTGTACGCCGGTGACAGTGAAATGCGTTAACCACTCCCAGCACTATACACCAATCTTTAATTTAGGCAAACATTCTGGTTTTATTGACTGCTCCTTTTCTGTTAATATAGTTATCCCACTCAGTGGCAGCAACGTCCGATTTACAATAGGCATGTCGACACGACAGTTTACGTAACATTTACTGAGTTCGGAAGGGTAATTCAGTATTAGGGTTTAACTTTGCAAGTATTACAGTGTTTGGAAATAATTTGAACACGGAAGCGTTCCATATATCACATATGCCGGTGATAAGGTGTTCAAGTTTCACTGCCATATAACAGCGTGAACAGTATCATTACAAGACGGATAAGCAGCTTACTGTTCATCTTCAGGTTAGTAATACTACTTGTTAGTAATACATCTTCAGGTTGTTGTTATTTCAAACATGTCTTTCAAGACGTCCGACAATAAAACCAGCGCTTGTCGCCAGAGCGATCCAAAAACAGATGTGTTGATTGATAGACATCAGATAGCAGAATTTTGTCAAGCTGTCCAGAATGTGTCCACTGGTGCGGATTCCAGATGTGACCGCAAAAGGCGACAGAAGATTTGAAGGAAAAACTACCTATTCGTGTTGATATCCAAACTACAGTTGGATACCGCAATCGCGAAAATCGTAGCCAGTTGCTAACGCTCGTTCTCGCTATGTGCGAACAGCGCACTGTCATCTGCGAACAGAAGCATGCGCATTGTTGAAGTGTGTAACCGGGTTGGAGCACTGAAACATCCGATATTCAGTAGGCGCTCATCCATCCGGTATTCAATCCCAACACACTTCTCCGCCGAGTCCCGAAAAGCAACTGTTAGCATAACAGCCAAATATAAACTAAATAGGTCTGGGGCTAGCAAACAACCCTGATCCACGCCACTGACAAAGTCAAAATCATCACAGGTCGATCCACACGATTGCAAATTCGTATTCATAGCCAAGTACAACATTCTAATCAAACTGACGAACTTACTTGGACATTCAAACTTACCAAGCACCGTCCACAACGCCTCGCGGCTCACGAAATCGAAGGCGTTGGTGTAGCCCACGAAGAGGGTATGCAGGGGATGGTTGCGNTGAAAGTGGCTCTTTGAATCATTTGTGTGAATACTAAGAAATGTGGTAGATTTACCCTGATCGGCTGACGTATGTATCAATATGATTGGAGGGCTGATGCCGTGTGGTTCAACCGAGGCAATTGTTGATCTAGCCGTCCATTGTTTTAAAAAATGATAAAAAGGAAATATTGTGAAAGTCTGGAGGGAGTATTTGGTACGCCACTAAACCGTCCTACCTCCATTGACTAGGTGGCCGTGAACAGCCTGCAACCAAAAACCATCAAATCCTCACTTGATCTCACCTTGGATTTAGCAGAGTTGTAGAGAGTGATCAGACAACTGCGCAACGGGGAGGCTGCACGTGAGGACTGATTGCCAGATGAAATCCCAAAGAATGGCGGACTAGTGTTGGAACGCGTTTTAAGTCGACCGGTTCACTCCATCTGGGAGCACGAAGAAATATCACAATAGTTCAGAGACGCTCTGATAGTACGTTTGTTTAAAGGTAAGGGTAGGGAGCAACGCCACGATAGTTATCGGGGCATTAGTCTACTGAGTTGCTACGCTGGCAAGGTGCTCACAAGAATCCTCCTGGACCAGCTGAATGCGGACGTTTTGGAGGCCAATGTTTCCCAGGGGCAGTGTGAGTTCCGGGCTAGTCGCCGTGCGATCGTTCTGGTGTTTGCTGCTCGACAACTACAGGAGAATTGCCAGAAACGCAACCATCCCCTGCATACCCTCTTCGTGGGCTACACCAACGCCTTCGATTTCGTGAGCCGCGAGGCGTTGTGGACGGTGCTTGGTAAGTTTGAATGTCCAAGTAAGTTCGTCAGTTTGATTAGAATGTTGTACTTGGCTATGAATACGAATTTGCAATCGTGTGGATCGACCTGTGATGATTTTGACTTTGTCAGTGGCGTGGATCAGGGTTGTTTGCTAGCCCCAGACCTATTTAGTTTATATTTGGCTGTTATGCTAACAGTTGCTTTTCGGGACTCGGCGGAGAAGTGTGTTGGGATTGAATACCGGATGGATGAGCGCCTACTGAATATCGGATGTTTCAGTGCTCCAACCCGGTTACACACTTCAACAATGCGCATGCTTCTGTTCGCAGATGACAGTGCGCTGTTCGCACATAGCGAGAACGAGCGTTAGCAACTGGCTACGATTTTCGCGATTGCGGTATCCAACTGTAGTTTGGATATCAACACGAATAGGTAGTTTTTCCTTCAAATCTTCTGTCGCCTTTTGCGGTCACATCTGGAATCCGCACCAGTGAACACATTCTGGACAGCTTGACAAAATTCTGCTATCTGATGTCTATCAATCAACACATCTGTTTTTGGATCGCTCTGGCGACAAGCGCTGGTTTTATTGTCGGACGTCTTGAAAGACATGTTTGAAGTAACAACAACCTGAAGATGTATTACTAACAAGTAGTATTACTAACCTGAAGATGAACAGTAAGCTGCTTATCCGTCTTGTAATGATACTGTTCACGCTGTTATATGGCAGTGAAACTTGAACACCTTATCACCGGCATATGTGATATATGGAACGCTTCCGTGTGCACCTTATTTCCAAACACTGTAATACTCGCAAAGTTAAACCCTAATACTGGTTCACCCTTTCGTACGCAACTGCTGCATGGTCTCCATGAGAATATCGGTAAGGAAAACTATTGGACGGTTGCACTATTGCGGAAAGCCACACGGGACACAAAAGGCAGATGCGGTGGTCTGGGAAATGATTAGCCAGGACGAAGGTGTTTGAAAGTTAAAGTATTATGATTCACAGCCGACCGGTACCTATATATCTCGGTACTCTGCATGAGGAAAGTAATAGGCGTGCCTGCAACATCGGCAGAGTTGATCAGGACACTTGCGACACCGTTTACAAAGCTGGCTTCCGTGCACTCGATGTTGACGTTCCCCATTTTTTATCAGATACACTGGGCAACGACGTTTAACTGCTACATACGGTCCCCTCCACTTTGTCAGGAACTTCCAAGATTCGGATCCTGTTGCCCCCACACCCCGCCAGTCTCTGCATTTGACCTTCGACCCATGTTCAATCACCACACCTCGACCCGATACGCGCTCATACATGAGCTCGAATGGCTACTTTTTCGTCGTTACTTGCGGAGAACGGCGGTGGGTCAACAGAATCAATGGCAACGTTTACTCCCAGCTTCCCCCTTTTGCAGCCAATCACTCCTTGATTGTGCGATTGTTCCTCTTCGAAGTTGGCACCTGAATAGTCTCGATCGTCAACAGTTTCTTGGGCAGTGGCTGAACCTTCACCTGACCGACCTTGTGACCGAGAAGTACTACCGTTTTTTTCGCCAGTTGAGACTTTGAACTACTGATCCGGAGACCGACTTTTTCAATCATCCGCAGCACCGCTGAAACGTGTACTGTATGTTCTGTCTCATTCGTACTGTAGATAACAATATCGTTTCCATAATCAACAGTGTTGCTCACTCCGTCCAACACCCTCAGCATCAGTCGTCTGAACGCATAGGGGGTGCCTGGGAGTCCAAACGGCATCTCTTTGAAGCGGTATTACGTTCCTCCCACTGTGAATGCTGTTTTATCTCTACCCAATTGTTTGATCGGGACGTGCCAATATCCGGACTGTAAGTCCAACACTGCGAATATCTTGGCGTTCTGTAGCTTGTCGAAAATCTCCGCCACCGCTGGGACGGCTACGACTGTATTGACCGTAATCTGGTTGGGCCGCCTGAAGTCGACGTAAAGTCAAAATTTCACAATGGGCTTCCTCACCAGCAGGATGGGAGAACTGAACGGGCTATCGACCTCCTCGGTGTCTTCTTCTTTCAGCTCGTCTTTCACTTGTCGTTCAGTTTTCAGGTGCAATTGTATTGGGGTTCTTCTGGGACTGAATAGCCGAAGTCGATTTGGCTCGATGAAAATTTCGTATCTAACTCAGTCACAATTGCCATACGAGTCCTGATCCGTAGTGAAAATTTCCTGAAATTTTCGTATCACTTCATTCAGTCAGTGATTGTCACAAGTTGGCATTGCTCTGGGTACGATCACTTCAAACTGAGTTTTGCGCCTTCTCACTAGTGGACCGACCCCATATTTCGTTACCTGTTTATCATGCTTCAAATCAATCACGGCCTCAACGCGGTCAAGAAAATCCGCTCTTAGTATGGTCCAAGGTGCGTCAGGGGAAACGAATAAAGGTTGTTTAACTACGTGGCCATCGATTCGGACACCATTTTTGCCAGACCATCAACTTTCAGAGTAAACCCACCGACCGTTCGAACGACCATCCACACGATTGAACAATCTTTCCTGGAACGAATTAAGTTGAACAGTTTGGGCGTCGTGTTTAACATTTTATTGATAAACAGATTGAGAATAACACAACGTGACGAGCAAGTTGTAATACTCTACGTTTCAACCACCTCGGGTGACCTTCCTCAGGAGTGTCGTAATCGAAATCACAATGACAGAGGAACAGAGGTCACATGGGATTTGCCGTGGGTAGGTCAGTTTGTGCTGCATCTGACCGGATTGGTCTACTCCTTTGCCCATTAAGTTGGAGTGAGAGAGATGTAGAGAAGACGCGTCCGTGTCTGGTGCTGTTTATCCATACACGCCACATTGCAGACAGGGTCTTATCTGTTTGAACATCTGCGTAGCTGGTTTCTCAGATTTGCTTCGCCAAGCTGCTCCGAAACAGTTTCGTACAGCACTACAAGCTCCTGACAGGAAATTTTTGCCAGTTGGCCCTGACTCGATGATACGATAGGAAGGGTGAATAAATGTTTTTCGCGCTGTGTTCAATCCGTTACGAATCCTCCAGCAGTTTCAATACACTCCGGACCTTACCCAACGCATCTATGGTCTCGCCTGCATGTCGATCCCTCTGGTCTACCTAGAGGAACCAGCTTTCTCATTGTAGTCGATACCCACCCTGAGTGGACGAAAATAGTTCCAATGTAACGTGCAACTAAGACCAACATCGCCGTAGTGCTTTAATGGTTGTTCTGTCATTTCGGACTTCCCGATAAGCTTATGTCCAACAACGGTACACAGTTCACGTCTGTGTGTTGTGAGTAATGCTGTGCCTTGTTCAATGTCGAAAGTGTCCATTCTTCGCTCCTTCCTAAAGTCGTACGGCGAGTCAATGTTTTGGCAAGCGAGAAATTCTTCATTTCATTCTGGCGTATTGGTTGTTTTTATCTTTTATTCATTGCAAACTGTTTATCGATTATTTGCTTGTGATCAACCATATCCACCTGCTATTGGGTGTTAGATAGTTATTAGGTTCTGTGGTCACTTCGCCTTGGTTATAAACTTGGCCAACTGTTTACCCTTCACCGTTTTCATTGAATCTGGAGATTTTGAACTAAATGCACGCGATCACAGTGAAATGCTCGTGCGGTCATTACAGGGCGCAACTCCAACGCTCGGATGTCATCGTCAGGTTTTGGTCACCAAAAAATCCGCATCCTATGGACTTGATTTACTCCACCTCCATGTTGCATATATGAAGGTTATTTAGGATTACCTTCAGGGAGGGAGGTAATGTGAACAGTTGTTCTTTTTGGTATAGTACACAATCTAGCTAGATCATCATTTGCTCACGGATTGTAAGAAGAGCGGAGAATGTTTTTCATGCTCGTAAATGCCCTCCAACCTTCACTATAGACATCCCAGCCTGCTATCCGGTATATTGTACGTCTCCTGTCGAGCCCCGAGGCCGGAGTGCATAATAAAATGAAATGTAACAGCTGTATCATCCTTGGACTAACGCAACTGAATTCCCGCCTGAGTCGTTTACTTCCCTGGCCGATTGAAAATATCGTAATCGCAAGCTGCTCCATTAACGTACCATAAGTGAGGTACAGTGGCCTTCAGGGTGGAAAGCAAATTTGTTTGAAACAGATCATTCCCATAAGAATTTTGAACAAAACAGTTAGAACACGAAAACCGGTTGATGTAAGCATTTCGCATTGAATCGTCAGTACCAAATTTACAATAACATGAAACGGGTTTCTTATAGGGAGCAGTTAGGGGGCAAGGTGGATAGTCAATTGGTGGTTTAGGAAAGGTCACTAAGTCCAGGGAAGGGCCAAGTTTACGAGCAATTGTTTCTGAACACACAGGGTCGGCTTCAGTCGATTGATTGCGACCGCCTCGGCAAACCGCAGGAATCTTGGATCGGAGTGACGTAATAGGATTCTGAATGCACCAACTTGGTCGATAACGTGACCAGTGGTCAGGACGCGTCTTGCGACTGCGGACGCTGGTTGTTCGCGTGTTTCAACCACATTGTCGTTCTTCTGTAATACGGAGCAAATGCTCCTCCACTCTCGGTTCTACTTATGTAACATTCTTTGCAGTTAAACGCAAATTGGTAGACAATATGTGAGGTAGCAACGACTGGCTGATCTCCTTTGGTTGAAGGGACAGGCAGTTTCTGAGTCCGGGCTAATACACAGAGTTCCGCTGCGTTAAATGTTCGTTTAATCGAATTCGCTAGTCTTCCGTTTGTTTGATTCATGTTATAATCAACTTTAAAAGGCAATTCTATATAAACCCTCTTTTTTCTCACTGTGGCCACCTGTTCGGAAGGTGGCCTCGGTCTACTATGCTTTTCTATGAACCTTTTTGGATACCGATCAGATTGTAGTATAGATGTGATCAAGTCTAATTCCTTCGCAAGACTATCCTCTGTACAGATTCGTCCTGCTCGTTTATGATGGACCGGTGTGAAACTACCAAAGTTCAGGTATTGACCGGACCACGTGGATTTCCTGTAGACGGTTCTTTTGATAGAGCCATCCTCCCGGCGACTAATACGTTTGTCTAGAAACGACGAACAGATGTCGGTCTCAAATCCACAAGTTATTTTCAGGTTGAGATGGCAAATATTGAAGCGCTGCACTAGGTTATCTATTGCCTGCTTGGACCGACTGAATACTAGTGTATCACCGACGTAGCGTTTGTAATATGACAGACTCGCTGTGTCTGTAGCTAACTCCTGCTCAATCCTTACCATGAAAAAGTCTGCTAGGATGGGCCCTAGTGGACTTCCCTGGCTACCCCGTCTATTTGGCAGTGGCACCGATCAAGAGAACGGAAACTGATGTTTTCAATACACAACAATAAGGCTTCCCTCAGAATATCACCAGGAAGAGGCAAAGTAATGTGGCTGATTTCAACGAGCTCACAAATATAGTCGATTGTCTCGTGTAGTGGGACATTTGTGAACAGTGACTGAACGTCTATGGAACACATCAACTCATTAGCAAGATTGATGGTGTCCAAGTCACTGATCAGTTCAAAAGAATCTTTAATAGAATGTGCTTGAAACTTTTGTTTCAATGGAGTTAGGACTGCGACTAACCAGCGTGCCGGTTTATGGTACGGAGAATTTGTCATCGTCAGGATAGGCCTAAGAGGCATTCCAGACTTGTGTGTTTCGGGAAGGCCGTAGAGCTGAGGTGTCGACGATCCACACGGTTTGAGAGCTTTGTACGTCATGTCATCGATTAAGCGCAGTTGTGAGAGGAGTTGAAGATGCTGTGCTATGCGGTCTTCTATTTCAGTGACGTCGTCCAAGGTGTTTATTTGCTGAAACTTCGTTCGGTTCTCTTATATTGATAGCACGTTCTGTAGCGAGAAGGCTTCCAATAAAGCACAATATTTATTGTCCAAATCGCCAGTCCCATGCAACGCGCGCTCTCTCGTTCATGAGTCATAATTCCAACCCACAACACCCCCCGGTTTCCGTTCACACGTCGTGTGCACTTCTGACAGGTTTACGTGTGATCGGCGCCTTCTATCGGGGGGTTTTCTGCCTGCCATTCCTCGTCTGTTTGTCCTATTTCCCTGCGCGATGGGTCGTCCGGCTGCTCGTGCTGTCCGCCATCCACCCAGTGTTGGCCTTGACCGTATTCCAACATCGTGTCGAGATGTTCCTCTAAATGTTGGAAAAACCACGCCTCCGATCTGGCCGTCTGTCGTATTTCGCCTGCCCTGCCTCGCCCGTTGGTCCGATTTAGTCGAGCGATGACTCATCCAGTCGCGCACGTTGTTCTTGATCCGATCGCAGCAGGTTTTTGAACGTACCTCCCCCGGGTTGACGTATTCGGCCGAGCGTTCGAAAACTCGCACCTCCGACCTGACAGTCTACCACAGTTCTGCAAAAATGCGGCCCTGTCTAAAATGCCTGCCCCAGAGCCTTTGTCTGGCTTCTGTATTACTACTCTTTTATTACTTAAGTTCTTTTAGTGATTGCAGGTGTTACTTTGTGATAGCACATTGGCCGTTGATCTGAGTCATGATAAACCCGTTAATTAAACCAGTCAGTTTGGTCTTAAGCCGGGTTAGGTTGTCAGCTGCAGTTGGCTGAAGGTCTGATGACTGATCAATTAAGCAGTCACACTGGGCTTCAATGTAGCTACGATTAGGTTTATATGAAGGTACTTTATAATCTAGACACAAAGCTAAGACTTCTAATTGCAAAGAATTCAGCTGTCCTGAGGAACAGTTCAATACATACTTACTGGGATCCAGTGGAACTGGTTCTTCAGCAGGTTTCTTAGGTGACTTCTGCTAACGGCTGATGTAAGTTTTCTTCATACGATCGATGGTCGTCTCACAGAATTGTGTGAACACAATACGACCGCATAAGTATAAGTTTTCTACGATGGAAGTAAGACGGCAATGTGTTTGACGCAAATCCACAAGTCACATTCGCGCAGTTTCGATGCGTGCAGTCGCAATAGGCCTGAGATTATTGTTCGTCACCTTCAGCTTATTCTTTCTCAGCAGCCGCAGGAATCGATAGGGATATCGGCTGATATGCTCCATATAAAAAAGACCGTCTCATGTTATTGTAAATTCGGTGGTGATGAGTCATCAACTATTGTTTTTTTTATATAAGGGTTACTGTTTTCTAACACACTGATATTGTTCAGTGCCTATCAAACCTCCGTTATTCTGGCTTTTTCTATTTGGTTGCCCGTTAGTGGCGACGAAGTCCACCCCTGGTGTTTCTAACTTCACCGACTTTTCCTAAAATGAGGTCCACCAACGGAGCTCCCAAATGTAGGAGCTCCGTCGGTTAAAATGCGTAACTTTCACAGCTCCAAAATGGTTGTACCGTGAGCAACCATTTTGATTACCCTTCGTGAGAGGATGCCAAATGCCCGTTTCTACCGCCATTGTCCAGCCTAAGGGCTCGTTGACTGGATGGGCTTGCCCACCACACAAGTTGACGTCGATCGTTCATGTTTCTGCATATTGGGCAATGCACGTCAGTAACGTCAGACTACTATTCCAAACAATTAGCCCATCACGCTATGTCCGTACCTATTTAGCTGACGTCACACACACGCTTGAAATAGAGGAAATTGGATGGTGGGGTTGGTTTGGTATAGGTTTCAGGCAACCTCTCCTCAACGTGACACAGTCTAGCTACCGATATTACAAACTTGCCAGTGGGGACAGCGCGTGAAAAGCAGTCATGGTGAGTGTGGACTTGAAACGAAAACATTCGTCAACAATTTCCTATGTCCAGGATGCCTTGAGGGTGCCCATAAACAATGCTAAGGGTGACCCCCAAAGGATTCATGCAGAATTACTCCTGCTGTGCCAGTTTTTTGTAGAGGCAATGTCAGCCAGCATTTATTCCGTTATACAAGAAAAACCTATCTCCACTCTGTCTTACGTAGAGTGCCGGACTTGAAACATCCAGGAAAATGAGCCAGTCGTTATTAACCTTTGTAAGGACAATACGTGCGTGGTAACCAGCATGGACATCGTACATCCCGTGCACCGCTGTCGGTAGTGACCGAGACGAGGGCCGGTTGCTGCTGGGAAGAACACTTTATAAGTGGCAGCTCTAAAGACTTCGATTTGCTAAGAACAGGCTGCGGGCTATCAATTGGTGGGAATCGTTTTCTCATGACGTCGTATGGAATACATCATTCACAACTACATGTTCCACTTATATCGCAGCCCACCACTGCCGTTTATGTGGAAAGAATAAAGTGCCAATGTGAAAAAATGCATGTTTACCTTAAGTGAGTACGAGAAACTAAGATGCCACACTTGTCTTTGTTTATCACTGTCAGGGGTTCGAGTTTCCTTCTGTCAGCCGCGTGGTAGCCTTTTAAAGTGGTTATGTACTTTTGATTCAGTAAGCTCAACCGGAACAGTTTCATATGAAACCTGATTTTACAAAAAGCTGTCATCACCTCAATGAAAAGGTCCATTTTGTTCCCAAAAGCTTCACTTAGGAAAGAATGACTGTTGGCCCTACTCAGTGTTTCAGGGGGCACTGACGTGCTGGGTTATTTTCTATTGGAAGTTTGTGGGTGCATATTGTAGCAAAAAAGCCGTTCAGTAAAACACGATCTTTATCGTTCAATTTGTACGTCCCAACAATTCACGCGCGCTCGCGGTTATGAACCAGAATTTCGGTCCATAACGCAGAGAGGATTTCGTTAAACATTGTGTGCGCTTCTGCCACGTTCAGTGCGTTTAGCTGACGCCTTCTGTCATCGGTTTCTTGCTCATTGTTGAGTAACGACTCGCTTGGTCGCTGCTGTTGTCCACGATTCATCTCCTCCGGCCTCTGACCATATCTCATCACCGCGTCGAGATATTCCAGTGAATGTTGGAGTAATTGCGTCCCCGACTTGGTCATCCATCACAGTATGATTTTAGATTACTTTAATCGCTGAGAGCTAGTTACTCATGGCTTAATCTTCCGTGCTAACATTTATGAAATATTATCCCTGTTTATGTGAAGGGAAACAAAATGGTCACTTATGTTAGTTCTAGGCAGTGAGAAGTCGCAATCTTTATAGGTTTACGAAACAGGCGTGGTATGTTTGTGAACAGAAAGACGCTAAATATGGTTGTCAGCTGGGATACAATAAGAGTGACCTAGATATACAATTCGCCTCAGGTCGTTTTTGAAAAATGTCCACTTTCACAGATGATACAATCCAATTTAGCAAATGTGGATCTCTGTTTTTATTAAATTTGAGTCACGGTACATCAGTGAAAAAAGTGTATGATCGAAGTGGTGATAAGAACCAATCGTGGTCAGACAGGTGTTCATACAAGTGGGCGCTTCTAGCAAACGGTAAATGTTTGGTTGTACTGTTGATCACTCCAGTGGCTAACTAGTGGCCACGAAGATTGCAGAGTTTGACCAAATTCCGTACTGTTCGAGCGACCAGTTTGAGGACGTTTTACCTGACCAATCGTTGACACAGGTGGCAGAATGTGCCGCAATTAGCCTAGTCATTTCATCTGTAATGACCTGGAGCAGCAGTGCTGTGGTCTGTGCTCAACTTCCCAAACAGTGAGAACAGGTGAAACAGCAGCATAGTGAATTATCCAAGCCAGTTGACTCGTACCATCCGAGTCCTCACCAGTAATGTTATTTTATACCCATCGTATGATTGTGGCCCGCTAAACCTTTAACTATTTAATAATCCCATAGATTGTCCTACCCAAATGAGCTATGAAGTGGTTTGCCAATCTGTATTTTACCGCTCATCATGAAGTGTGCTTGTGATGGTCCACTTAGGCCTAAGGTGGACCACACCAACCGGTACGCTCTGCCGAGTGATTGAGCTGTTTTTATCCCGCCCGTTCACAAAGAACACGTCCCACTGACGAGTGAAACTCTACTTTCCCTGGTCTTCCAACAGAGTTAGGTTAGCACCAATGTGGTTATGCTCGATCTGAGCCGTATAGTTTAGCTCCTACATCCTAGCGTTTCCTCTTAGTATGACCCACTTTCGGCATCGTGGCCATTGATAATCACATCACAAAGAGATGGACAACTAGGAATCAGTGTGTATCATTAGATTCAACTGAAGATGGGTGTTTATCTGTTGAACCCTGCTATCCGATTCTTTTATGCCCCAACCGATAGGTACTGCTGGTTTGCATCCGTTAACTAAACACGGTTGCAACATAAAGAAAAACTGATCAACGTATGCATGTCGTTCCGTTCCCAAACTGTTATACCGTCGCATCTAACAGCTGTCTAGCAAACTTTCTTAACCGTGTATGTCAATCCGCACTTGTGTGACCTTACTATCGAATCTTGGGATTCTATTTTCCACCAGTGTGTTCCATCGTGCTGATTTTTAATCAAGAAATTGTGATTTGCTAAGAAAAAACTGGTGCGTTCCCCAGAATTACCCAATAGGTTCTTTCAACAGGATTTGTCGGACTGGACCCTGTACTTCTCTGAGCCTTTCTAGGTAGCTTTCATGTGGTCGAGCCTAGTTCTCACATGAGACAGACCAACATGCCCAGAAGGTATTTTGTAACTTCTGTTGAACTACTAGAATAAGTATGACTAGATTATTAATTCTTTATGAAGTCCACGCCATGATTCCACTTGCGTATTTAGACGTGGTTAGATATTTCAGCACAGATGTTGATGAACCGCCTATAAATGATGACGTCCAATGCCTTAACCATTATATCCTTCTAACAGTACTGAACTCAGACTGCGAAATTTTCTCTCCAGTAAACCATTTGCAAAAGACCTGCACAACAAATAAAGAAAGAAGCTGAGTTTGTAATAAATACACCTGGTCACCCTGAACGCAAACCGTGATCTTACCTTGACTAGCTGCATCTGTTTGCCGTCAGCAGTTAGGGAAAACGCATCCTTCTGTCATTCCTGCAACAAAATCTTGCACTTTGCTAGTAAAGAGACCATACCAAGCTAAAACCTCCAATCTATGGAGAATATTTTGGGTTATCTGTAATGTAACACAGATTAGGAAAATACCACCCACCTAATCGAACTTTTGGACCTAGGAACATTTTCATATCCCTGTAGTCACAACCGACCACGGCACTCTCTAAGATTTCGTCCAATACAAATCTTTTACATCACATTTGAGTTATCGAAGGTATAATCAACATTCGATGGTCTCAGTTTCATTCGGGTTGTGATTATAGACTACCTCGAGTGTGTTGACCCACTTCCATGTTGCACTGTTTCTTGTTAAACAATCCCAAAGTACAATTTCGTCAACGGAATCGATGATCAACTTCGAATCCTAAAGAGAGCACTTTCTGCTTTGTATAACAAATTTATGGTCCCCGGTTTAGAATGGTGGTGTAAGACGTGTCAGCTTCCTGACTAACACGGAAACATTATTGGAGCAACGATAACGTCAGAAGGCGTAGTTAACAACATTGATGACCAGTTGAACCGCTCTTCGAAGTGCCAATCCCAGGGTCCTGGGAGTGACTTCAAGTTGTGAGTAGGTTCGCAACTCGTTTCACAACCTGCCTCCCCCTTAATCTGGCCCCTAGTTGCTGGTTCGAACTATTCCAGCGAGAATCAAAAGGTGTGCGGGATCATGCAGAAACGCAACGGTTGACGACCGAATAAAAAGTGTTACTACGCCAAGCAGCATTACACCGTAGTTTTACACATATACTACTTTCCTCAACGACGTCTCCATTGTCTATTAAAAAATTGCTAAACCGGAACTCAGAACTTTATGATAGGTACTAAAGGCAAATGGTTCAGCAAAGTTGGCCACTTCAGTGCGTGATTGGTCACGAGAAGGCGTACAACCGAAACGCAAGCGAGTTCAATGCACATGCGCGTGATCCGAATCCAAACGAGTGGCCCAAATAAGGTTACAACAACTGACGTATAACCCACCACTGTACGCACAGAAACGCTTTGTTCAGGCTGTGGATCTGCCCTGGCCAACCCTCCACCCTGTTAGCTTGTCAGTATCCATTGTTCAAGTGGATACTTGATTGCAGTGTGACATTGAACTGATTGACCTCATTAACCACATGTCCCTCGTTTACTCCCCTAACGATTATCCGGTGAAATGTGTGATATAAATGTGGTGTATTTGGTCTGACGAATCGCTGAAAACGAGCTTGTTCGCTACACATTATATGTCATGAATAGGCTGGGAATTTCTAAGTGATTCATCTTCATCATCATCATAGACAGCAATACATCAGTGGTTCA
>QNGE01002346.1:0-19362 GCA_008508345.1 Paragonimus westermani
GCGAACGCAGTGCAGTTCTTATTGCAACCCCGATCACTCGTTGATAGGCGAGTGCGTGCGAGTTGAACTTCATGCTAGGCAAACGTAGCAACAGTAGTGGTTTCATTCCGGTAGCATGGAAAGAAAAAGTGGCATTGATGTTTGAAGCAAATTCACAAATGTTATTAATCGTTTCGTGGAGCGGAGTGTTCGTAATCACGGACTTCATTGTGTTCCAGATCGTACTCAAAGATCTTCTGGTCGGTTCCTTTATAGCAGCTAGCCAATGGGTTAGTTTGTGTTGCGGTACATCGTACATTAATTTCATGGCTGATCAGAAACAACGGTTTTGTGGTTATTGAACAATCCGTGCATGCGCTACTTGCATTCGTCCATTCACGTGGAGTAACGTAGCAGTGGATTTCTGGTGAAAAATTGTTGAGTGTGCTAGAGTAATTAGCCCCTTGGGACAAATTCAAATCATGTGATATCAACTTATGATTTTACAGCTTTGAACAGACGGAAATTTTTTGATTAGATCTAGTTTTTTATTTGAAATATAGTACCAGACTGAGCAAACCAATTACTTTTCTAGCAGCAGTACGTACGCGTTGGAACACAATGAAACACAAACTACCAAAAATGTGATTTCTCACATTTCGCTTCTTTCTTTTGCATAAGTGAGGAATGTACGTATTGAATATCCTAATAGGGTTCAATAACACTGAAATAATCATGAAGGACAAACTAGTAGCCTTTGAACAGTACCACTATACTGCGTAGGTCAATCGATGGAGCAAGCTGAATACCAACAGGAGCAGAACAGGACGGAATGGTTGGGACAAAAATGAACGAACAACTCCAGCAACAGTCCTCTGAGTGAGAGAATTTGGGGGACAAAAATGTTCAAAGCTTGTCCCTTAAAACAAAGAGCAGAGGTTGAATAAAGTGAAAGCTGCTCATCTTGACTGGGTCCACACCAACTGTGGAAGTTTGATGGACAAATTTCTTGACCGAATGTTGTTTTCATTGAGGGGATAATGACCACATTTGATGTAGATAACATTACCTGCTCTAGGCGTTTGCGATCCGTCCGTAACGTTTTAAAAGTATTTGAAAACACTTACTCAGTACTAAGTTTATGCTCATCAGCTGTCACCTAATTTATGTGATAACCGTCTGTCTTGTGGAACAACTGTCTGCCTGTAGCCGGTTCACTGAACTGTTTCAAATACACACTACCTTGCTACTGCACAGTAGCTATGTTGATATTCGTCCTTGAAGCTTTCAACGACACTGAGCCCCAGTCGACCAAATCATCACAACTATTCCAGATAACCGTGGAATTCATAGGAAGCCAATGTTGCAGACAGCCGTTCTCGGTCATTTTCATCAGGCTTTTGCAATTACATGGGAATAAGTGCGGGTTATGTATGAATTTATGACGAGTTAAACAGAACATTAAAATCAGAGAAGTGGTGCGGGACACATTCTACTGGGGGACGGTGGGGGTTTTGGTGAATGTGTTGGGGGCGATACACGTGCCTGTCATGGGATTGTAACAGGCAAGCCGGATGTTCTGGCTTCGTGTACCCGATACACTCGTAAACCCACTTTGTGCAACGTGGAGACACCGGGGAACAGCGTTCCTCAGAAGTACGGGGTTCCAACGATAGTCCTGTAAAAGGAGATAACAGAAGCAAACGTGAGCCAAAGGCCCAGTAATCCATGCACACGAATTACACAAAAGAAAACCAAAATGGCGTCAACAGCACGCTGTATTACAAGATATGCGTTCATCAATGTCATGCGGTTCACGCTTGTTCGAGTGGATGTGGACTGATTGGCCAAGGGAGGTGGGGGTTTGTACGAATTGTATTTTAGCACACAGACAGCGGTTTTGTAGTCTGACAGCCATAGCCTCAGCAGTTGATAACAATCGCATTGGGATAGCTCTGGAGCCGGCTTGACAAACCTGGTACATGACTCGGAATGCATCATCCGGATTTATTCGATAGCTAGTTGCGATTAAGTGGGAGCCGAATGCACTGGAAATAGGCCTTGGCGAACCGTCGCGAAGCCATTTCGGCGGGTGTTCACGACTGTAAAAGCCTGATGAGCATTACCGAAAACAGCTGTTTGCAAGATTGACTACTTATAAATTCCACGGGAATCTGGGAACTATTGGAATAATCGAAAATCCCAGCGTTGGAGAGGCAACTCAACAAGTATGTTAAGTTTACCACTAGATTGGGGGAAACAAAGATTGTTGTAAGATTTTTCAATGACTGCATTGACACTAAAGAGCTCCGTAAGTTTTACTGGGATATTTTACGTTGTAGCCACGTGCCACCCACTGCTAAAACCATCTCTGTCCGAACGCAGTGTTCAAACAACCTCATGTCCTCCTCGGCCGGCGTCTCCATTTCAACTACACGTTGAGACCGACTGTGCGTTAATTCGTCAATTTTTTCTAACCGTGAGTCGCTTTCGTTTCGAGCGTGACGTTGTAGGGTTTTAGCAGGGACCGTGTGTCCGCGCATAGTGTGCCTTAGCAAGTACGGAATATAAACATGTCTGAGTCGAAAATTTCTCTACCTTTTCTCTTCGGAAAGCACGAAGATTGATCAAAGAACTCACCAGTAGCACAAATGCTTGAAAATCCCACACTGATGTACTTGGATATATTTAACTATGTGGTAAACATTTGTGCAAATACGGCTTCATTTGTAATTGGTTCATAAGGGTGCCACTACCGGCTCTACCGAATACTTAAACGATTGAAGCTNCATAGTGTGCCTTAGCAAGTACGGAATATAAACATGTCTGAGTCGAAAATTTCTCTACCTTTTCTCTTCGGAAAGCACGAAGATTGATCAAAGAACTCACCAGTAGCACAAATGCTTGAAAATCCCACACTGATGTACTTGGATATATTTAACTATGTGGTAAACATTTGTGCAAATACGGCTTCATTTGTAATTGGTTCATAAGGGTGCCACTACCGGCTCTACCGAATACTTAAACGATTGAAGCTGTACTGTTTGCTCTGTGATTTCAGCTATTGAGACCAAAACGTTTTTTCTTTGGCGTGTCGAACATTCCGCAGAATACTTGGTTAGCTTGAGAGACAGACTTCAGGCTCACGTAAGTCGCCGTTGCTAGTCATTTGATTGCGCTTTCGAATGCTATCAGATTGTGAACAGACATTGTTGGGCTCATTCGACTAATTCCAGTGTGGACTCTGCCGACTGGGATGTGAAGTACGACCCTGTCCGCCTTACTGGATAGAGCCATTCTCAGACATGCTACTGAATCGCACTAGTCAGTGTTTTTTCCATGACCTCGCCATCTGTTTCTCATGAAGTCCTTACCATTCTATTTTTGACTTCGCGTTGACAATCCCTTTGTTGCTGGCCGATTCTAAAGCAACTTGTTCGTATCCATCCACGCGAAAACACTTGTGCAGGCTACTAGTTTGCCACGCAAACACCTCATTATTTTTCCGGCATTGACTCGTCCACCTGTTATTCCAGAATGAGGTTAGACGAAACTTCAATATTCTAAAATGTGTGTATTTTCCACAGTGCGATTGATTGCTGTAACTTGAGTAACCCAAACGACCGTATGTCAGAATGTAAGTGAAAGTCTTTTGAAATTTGTTGACACATCGTTGAACAAAGCTAACTGATTATTAAATGGAGACGAGTAAAAGTCAGTTCGACAAGTGGAATGCTTTCTTTTACCTGACAAGTGATACACTCTAAACACCCCACTAAGTATCAGTAATGAACGTTGCGAATAGAAGTTGTGCAACATAAAGTTTTGAGTACCGATGGCAGTTGTTTACATCAAATATTCACGAATATATGTTGTCGCCATGGCCGTCATCTGCGGTGAGAAATGACGGGTCAAGTAATCATACAGTAGTTCCTTCGGAAAATCCGAACACCTTGTAACCGCACTTGACAGGCGTTAATCCAAATGTTTGATTCAAGTTATCCATCATTTTTGAACTGGTGAAAACGTTGGAATTGGTCTAACCCTGATATGCTTGAGACTAGTGTACACAAGTTTAGAGATTGCACAGTTAGTTAAAGAGTTCAGTAGTATAACAGCTTTGCAATTTTGTCAAAATTTTCTGGACAACATAACGCTTGCCTAAAACAGCTGAGAGTGCGTTGAGACATAGTTGTTTTGTTGAATGTTTTTGTTAAATGTTTTGCGTTTTTACCGAAATTGGACCAGTGTGATTTTACCAATATATATGTAAGCATTCTCACAATGTTATTGGTTGTCAACCCTTCATCACGGAACAGAGATATTTTTAGATAGTTTGCTTCAAATAGAATTACTCCCATTAATCCAGGCACCCTTTTGATTATTGTCACTGGACGACAAGCGTGAGGATGACGTTTTCTTAACTGACGGCCAGTAGGCCTGACAGCGTCGTTGTAACTAGGTATTTGGCTGCACTGGCTTCTGAGTAGTGATCACGTTGCCAGACCGCCATAAGCTGAGATTCAAGAGTTGCCATACTAGGCGTAACACGTACACAAACCGTCAGGATGACCTGAGATCGGGCAAGCTGAGCATACTCACAGGCAAATTTGGTCGGGCGTTTGCAAATAGTGATTCAACCGTGTGTAACCTGAGGTCGGCTTGTAGCGGTCAGAGCGACTGCCGCATGAAAGTGTAGTCGGAGCTCACAGCCCAGCGGTGGCAAAGCGGCATACTACGGATGAACTCTAGCGAGGATTAAACCCGAGCATGGGTTTATTTTCGAAAGAGGCTGGGTGTGAAGTCTATGAGAGTGCGAGAACTGCTATCATTGGCGAGTGATGTTGTGTTGTTGTTAACCAAAATTCTTCTGCCAATTACGATTGAACACTCATCACTTTTTAGTCACCTCGAAGTTGGCGATCTGACGGAACCAACTATGCGTTGGATCAGCAAAGTGGTAACCAAATTCCGGAGGGACTAAGCTGGCAATAGTAGTCAGTGTTATTCCACAGTTTACAACTGTCTGTTTAACAGCTCCAATTAAGGTGAATTATGGCTTACGGTCTCTCTTCATTTCGGTGAACGAAACAAATCGCCCTGAGGTAGGCGTGCTTATGTGCTTCCCGAACCAGACAAAGCAACCTTCTCTGGGTTGCACGCCGACAGAATAAGTGAATTGAGAGCAAAGAACCGGCGATCGGACAATGATTCACACTTTCAGTCAAGTAATATTTTAAGTGTTGCAGCTAACAACGAGCGTATGGAACAACCGTTTCTGAACTGGAAACCCGTCATGCATGAGCACCCAACTGTAGGAGATCATATTTTGCTGACAAAATTAATGTACTCTCCACAGTGTCACACATGTAGACATGTGGTTAACTTGGTAGTGGTCGGTGCAATTTAATTTGTAACCTAGCTCGAAACTATTAATGTTTCCTTCTAAATTGTGATACGTCAACAGCTCCCGAATGTACTCAAATTGGATACAGTACAGCACGACTGTTCGTTAAACAGCTGAATGTGTCTGAACTAGACTTATGACCAGTTTATGTAACATACCACGGAGTGTCACCTATTAGAACACATTAACACCTGAAAGCACATTTGCATTCATCCAGAATATGGACGATCTCTTGAACCAAAGATACCTGACGTTAATACCATATCTCAAGTGGACTGTACAAAATCGAGATAAAATTTGACTGATCGAACATGAAGAAGGCTTTCAAACATCCTCCCACCACTTATTAGTTGTTCAACTTGCGGTTAATCATTTACTGCGAAACAGCGAATATAACTCGTTGCTTCTCTGGTAATTTTTCCATCGTCCGTGAATCTCCACCATGACTTACCTTTTGTTTGCGTTTATAAACATGACAGTTTTAAAACAATCGACGCACATTTGCATAGAGCTTACTCTCTGGGATTACGAAATTACACATGCCACTATCAGTGAAATACGAAATTAGCGATGCTCACTTCAATTTATCACGTACATGTATTATACATTCGTTTCCGTCTGTCACTTTGTCTTGTGTCTAGCTTCAGAATGCATTGCAGCAATCGCATTTGAACAAGGAAGTGGTGGGCAGCATGGTTTTCGTGAACAAACCTTCGAATTTGCCATGCGTTTTTATTCTTATCAGAGTCATGTTGGTTCCATTGACGCCGCAACAAAAATACATGTTGAAAATGGGAAAAAAGCCGACAACGTTTTTACTGCAGAAGTTTGCTCAGTCCTCTATTCATCTCACTGTATGTCCGGGGTTCACTATCAGATGTAAGTGACGTGATTCGGTCAACTCTGGAACTGTGGACTGTCCAATAAGTCTATTGGAATTTGTTTGAAACAAGTTTAAGATTTCATCATTTCCTAGATTCATTTTTGATCAATGTGTCCTTTTTATTTCGAGCCCGTTGAAAGTCAGTGTTCACATATTTTTGTTTCGACCTCAGGTGGAATTGCTGCTTATGATAATGCACACTGTGCGATTAGGACTTCCGAGGCAGGTCGAGATCACTGATCTCATCAAAAATGCAAGGCGGTATTTCAGATTACTGATGAGTAGTCGGGGATTTGGTTTATTTTCAAGTTGAACATCACGTACATTTGATCGCAGCTTTCGTATTCAGATAGACATTCCAGCCTCGCAGGTGTAGTGAGATCAGTGATCTCGACCCGTCTCGGAAGTCCTAATCGCGAGGTTATCGATTGGAGTTAACAAGACAGTTAGTGTTTGCTCTCGAGACGATCGGGCAACCCGATCATTGTTCACAGGTGAGAGTGGTAGAGCGTTCAGATTGGATGATTCGATCGTGCCTAATGTGAGGTCAATGGCGCAGTGGAATGGCCGGAGTTCAAATCGCGGCAGTGGCAAGGACATGCACTACTGATGAGCTCTAATGAGAGCGAAACTCGAGTCTAGTGCTTCTTTTCGAAAGAGGCTGGCTGGAAAGTCTATCTGAATGTGAAAGCTGCGATCGAATGTGGGTGATGTTCAATGTGAAAATAAACCAAATCCCCGAATACTCCTCGGTAATCCACACTCTAGTTCAAAGTTCTGACCTACACAGTCCGTTACAAATAAACGATAAATAGCTGTTTGAACGGTGCGCAAGTATGCTGGAGTGTGATACAATTTTCTTACAGTTGCGAACAAAGTTCTCTAATTTTTTATTCGTGTCAAAAGATGGGTTCGCGATGACCAGACATAAAACATACAGTTCACATATGAGTTGGGGAGGTTGTCTGTGCTACCAGCAGATGTTTTGTGGGCAAGTATAATGGAACTGAAATGCGTGCTGTGTTGCCTGGATTAGCAAATCAACCTTCAGGGTTTTATGCACGTGTTATTCACTTTGAGGTGGCTCGTAATCAGTTTTACATTTGTACTTCGGTTAATCATTAGGCACTCTCTTATCAGCTTGCTCGGCTGCCAAATTCTTGAGCTTTGGGATAAAATGAATTGATGCATGTTTTGAAAGGTACGCAGCGGGATCAAGGTTAAATCATTTAGTTATTTAAATGATGTTCACGAATATGACCGGTCTTGGCCACTTTCGCGAAGTGGTATGGTAACGTCGAGTATATAAGTAACATTTGATGAACCGCGTTTGAGGAGCCACTGTGAACTGAACTAGCGTACTGTCACATCTACAAACGTCACACACTGCGTTAATCTCACCGCGTGAGTTGAGGCGTGCGTCGAAGATGATGTGCACAAACTTCAGTGTATTACTTTACATTACGTGTAAATCTGCATGGCGGTACGCTGTGAAAATAACGCAATGAACACTTGTGCCGCCTTAGCCAGTGTGCTGTTTGTAACGAGTTTAACAGACTAGGCTCATAGTGGACCCATCTTATATGACACCTGAAACTCATGGTTATAGGGTGTCACAACCAAAAGGCTGGAATCAGTCCCGTGCACCGAACACTGAAATTAAACTTAAACATATATCGTCCTCCACACTATTTCATATGTTGGGATAACCTACAAAACTGTCACATACTGGCTGTTCACAGTAAATGGACGTGAATGGTGGGACTTAGTTGATAATGTTTGTGAATAATAAACCAACGTTTCAGATGTACCACCAGTGTGCTGAACTGGTGCATCAATGCACACAGTCTGACTGAATAGTAATTACCAACTCAGATATTTGTGTGCAGTACCTAATGTGTTCCGACATCCATTCCATTTGGAAGCAGAATTTAAGTTTGCACGCAATATTCAAATATGTAGATACTTCGATACTTTCACTGATAGGTTGTGTAGAAAGTAATCGGGGTTTGCTTTTTCTCAGACAACGGGCTGAATGGATACTTGTGCCAACTGAAAGAAAATACGCAACTTGTGAGAGAAATGCTGGGAAGACGTCAGACCCGTCAAGAAATTAACGAACAGTTGATCGAGCAAGTAAGTTGATATATAGAATGCTATGCTTGGCATAAATTCATTTAAGGTCTCGTAAGCACTTAATACGCCCACCTCAGTATTGAGGCATTAGATTATAGTGATTGAAGTCTTGCTAACTTAGTTGACGTATCAGCAATCCGATAATATCTGTTTCTGTTGCGTGCTTCCCGGTACACACCAGTCAAGCAGAATACATTATTTTGGACACTTTCGTAACAATGAAATACAATCACTTTTGTGGTAGCTGCAGTTTGACATTTGAAGTAAACTACTGTTTGACACGCATACATCTCATATGCTTACCAAAACTGTTATTACACAACGGCAACGTGACTACTGCATTTGAGATTTGGGTACAGCATATAATTTCTATACAAATTCAGACGCCAAAAATCAGGATCTAATTGCCTGTGGACGAGTTGGGAACAATCGCCTGCACTAGCTATTTGCTAAATTTCACTTCTTACGCGGAACCTACTTCAGACCAGGTGGACAGGTTGTAGGAGTGAATGCGAAGTTGTAAACCTTTTCGACGGTTGCACCACGTGCGTCGGGTTTACAGATACGGTGGCCTACACTGTTTCTTCGTTGACGATGTCGATAGAAAGGGGTGTGTAGTGATGGCGACGGAATTGAAATCGCTAAATTCGGCAATCGGCATGTCACTCCAACTGTCCTGCGTCGACGACTCGATAGGTTCCACATAAAGCGGATGGAGTTATTCTTATCGAACGCCCCACTCGCCATATTTAAATAATTTATACTATGGATGAGTTGCAATGAAAATCAAAAGTGACAATTTCTGCAGAGCCCACTTTGGTGCCACGAGAATGTTACGAAAAATGTCATTTTGTTCCAGTTAACTGTTATTCCTAGCGTTTGTAGGTGCTATTGATCTTTAAAATATATTACAAATATCTCCAACCTTTTCTTATTTTCGGTCGTTCCAAAAGTCTTGTGCATTGAAAACTAAACAGCAGTTTTCATGCTATAGTACATAATTTACTTGCACTCTAGAAGATGAGAATAGAATCATTGAGGTTTCTTGTTTGGACTTGAACACCAGGATCCAGTACGTTGGTACATTGAAGCCGTGTTTATTACAACCGGGTTGCCAGTCAATTCACCAACACTGTACCGGTGCACAACCTGGGCAAAGAAGAATTTGAGGTTGTTCGATGAACCGCTCAGGAGTGTGACTGCAGACTCAGCAGTCCCAGTATATAAATATTTAATAAATCAATCAATGAAGCCGGGTGGATAACGGAGTCCAAATGTTAAATTTCCGAGATGCAAACGTGGATTCGTCGCTCAGTTGGTGAAGCGCTCGCCACGTTCGGGCATAGTTTTTCTGTCGCTAGTTTGAATTCATCCACAGCTCTGATTTCTCACAGTTGGGTCTCATTCAAATGCCGCCGTCACCGTAAAGCGCGAGCAGAGTAAGGGCCAACTCAAAGAATAACTGAATTTCCTTCGTAAATTACAAAGTATAGACAAGTGAGCTTGCGTATATGCGCACATATACGCACTCCGTGCACGGTAAGCTTTTCGTAGGGGACGATAGTTTACAATGTGGCGGACAACAGAGGGCTGGGTGGCCAATTCGGCAGTGTCAGATTAATAATTGAAGAAATCTACAAACTCCGTTTCAGATAGCTTGCTGATATTGAACGCATCGTCTTCCTAGTTTATGCGATTCTTCACTGTAACATCCAGAGCTACCAATCATGCTGTATTGCGATTGGAAAACAAAATACCAGGAAGAAAATGATTCCAAACGCAAGTTTTACTCACCGATTTAAGTGTGAGACAAAGAGGCTGAACAAAACGTATATTTCTCAGGCATTAGGGAGGCAAAGGTGTGGGAGATTTTAGTATGAATACGATGTACAGATCAAAAGGTTGTCGAGATGATTTCATCTGGCACACTGTTTTCGATTACAAATATGTGGGACTTAGGAGCGAAAGGAACTGGGGGTGGACTGACAAACAAAAGAATAAATACTGCAGAGTAATGTGGGATCTGACCAAGTTCCCGTTGAACGCCATTCGTGGTTAATTGCATTCTTCTCATTCAGACATACATCTTGGCCAGCCTCTTCCAGAAAGAAAGGTAGGACTTGAGCTGCGTTTTTGTTTGAGTTCATCAGAAGTGTATATTCTCACCACTGCCCAGACAAGAACTGCGGCGATGCCTTTATGAGACAGCACTGTTGACCAATGTGCCAGTAGGTGTGAAGACTGTGGTTCTATATGTGATGTTTGGCTTGATCAAACAACTGTCCATACTTCTTTAAAACTCGCTTCACACTAGGGCAGAAGCGAATTGTTAAACAATTTTGAGAGCAGGTGAGCGGCTTGTGCAGAGCGAATTGGGAAGCATGACCACGTTCGAATTGTTTAAGACGGTTGCACTTCGTGAGCACACCAAGCGATTTAGTTACCTCCACTCTGTTTTGGTAAGGTCTACATTTCCGGTGATCGCTGTGGCCGGTCTTCGGTTGACTGGTGTATATCCACAGTCCAGTTGCCCCACTGATTGGCGCAAACATTTTGGTAGATGCATGTTTGTTCGGTTCTCCAGCCGTCTGTTTGCCCTCCCGGCAAAAGTGTCATGGGAGCTGCACGCGCAGTTGGGTTTGATCGCATGTCACACAAAGATGTTGGTTGCCAGCATGATATTCAAAATACACTTGATGAAATGAGCGAAATAATTGATTGATGCACAGCACATGACTGGGCTGCTTTATCGCTTTTCTCGTGCTAACTCAGGTGTCAATAAATCTCAGAAAGTTTACGTTGTATGGATAACTTGTATAGGCAACTGTTGGTCGAACAGTGAGTTTCAGTTCGTCATAATGCTAACATTTGGGGAATTCCTATTACGATTGTACTGTTGAACACGGTTGGTTTCACCTACCAGTAGACAGGTGTGGGATAAAGTGAATGCATTCGTTTCAAGGACGACCAGAATAAAGTCAACGTCTGTTTTGGCTAAAACGTCTTGTGTGTTCTCCTAATCCCTCACTTTTTTGACGTGTTTCTTCCACAAGATTTCTGGCATGGTGAGGACGCGGAAGGACAATCTAGCCAACGCGACCTTCCTCATCCAACATCATTTGAACAAGACGGACTTCCCGCTCTCTGTGCACGTTCGATTCGACCCTAAACCCAAGAAAAAGGAACGATCAAAAATGTTGAAGTACTTATTACGTTTGTTGGATTTAGAACAGAATCTGCACAAATTTATCGAGCAAACTGTATACGGTGAGTATGGGATCTAAGCTCCTGTATTTCCGAAGTAGTTGGTTGCGATAACTTTTGTGAATTTGCGTAGGTCGCGCGTACTTATGGTCTGTGAAACGCCGAGTTATAAATATCATATCGTGATTTAAAATCCATTAATCGTTTCAGACTTAAACAGGATCTTCCGGGTGTTTTTGTAGGCGCACTTCGTGAATCCAAACGAAAAGCTGGTATTCTGCAGTTCAAACACATTCCAACGATTGCTGCAGATGTAGCTAGTACCTACTGGAAAGACTGCGCTTGTGGCATGTAGCTGAAAAGTTGGGGCAGATACAAAATTCAAGGGTGAGTGTGAACTTATACGCTCAACTCTGATGTTGCAAAGAGAAGACAGCATAAGTGAAAAATGTTGTACTGTGAGCAAGATTCTAAGAAGAAGTCTAGCAGTGATGTCGATGCGGGAAACACTGTGCAACCAGCTTCATTTTGGCTTCAGATTTTCGGTCGTTATCAGCAGCATCATCTGCTCAAGAAAATTTTGTCTTCCTATAACACGGCAGAAACGCTGTGGCTGCACCCAAAGCTGCCTTGTCAATGGTAATTGGATCTTCATCATGGTCTATGAGGAAACAGTTGGTACTATTGTGAAAATCCTTGAAAAATCAGAAACGCTTAGTGTAGTCAGTTTGCAAACTATTGACTATACTTCATTTGCGAATGATGCCAATGTGCTCAGCCGTCATGTCTGAACTGATACCAACAAAATCAAATGGAACTTGTCTTCAGATTACATGAAGACGGTCGGTCTTCTGGCAGTTTCTGAAATGAATCCTATTCTGACAAACACTAGCTAGTGAGTCGTACTGGGGAGGTAGCAGGTCATAGTGGAGCAGTGAGTATAGAGGGTGCATCGAAAGACTCAAAAACAGACGGTTGGTTACCTTGACTACTCATGATGATCTGAATGAAACACATCGAATAACCCTACTGTGAAGTATGCTGATCTATTCTGCTTCGCCAACTCTACTTTAGAAGTTTGCCGATTCTGAATGATTTTTACAGAGTGCGCGCAGGTAGATCATACTCCATGTTTGCAACTAGTTTTGGGTTTGAGTGCGAGACTGAACTGACCGACCACTGCTCCTTGAGACAAGGGGGACAATGTCGATCACCCAATGCACAGTCTGACCTGAGGAGGTCCTGCAAGATTGAACAAGTAAGCCTCATGAATCAAAAACACAATTCCTGCATGTTAGTTGGTTATCACAAATGCGCAATCCTGAGATCAAAACAGACCACAGATATGTCTGTGACAGGTTAGCCATCCGTATTCTAAAGCCACTGACTTTGAGTGTCAGTCTGCAGTGGTTTTGATGGCTGACATGCTCGCAGATTTTTTGAAATTCCATTACCGAAAATTTATAACCATGGAAAACTGGGGCTGAATGTAGATAGCTTGCAGAGCACGAAACAGTATTGTCGAATATGAGCGGTAGTTGGTCCATATCATTTGAATCTCCGACTAGTTGGTTTAACCCCTTTAGCATGCACACCGCTGTTAGGTGTGGAAGTTAACAAAGACACGCGAAATGTTAGCAATCTCCTGCAAAACTAGCCTGTTGATCTTTTCGTCCAAAATGGCAGTTACTTTTGCAAGCATTCAGAGCTTAGAGGGTACTTGTGCCCTGATGGATTTTACCAAAATCGAGAACTTCGCAGTTGGTGTGCACTTAATTGGTGTTGAGAAGGTCACTAATGTATACCCATAGTTTGGTGACATACACCCAGTTTTCATTGGTTATATTTCACAAGGAGTGGGAAGTGAAATATTTCGGATTTGGTGATTTCACAAGCATGATAAAGCCACCAAATTTCTCTCGGTCTGATCACTACTCTACTCTCATGCTGACTCACGCAAAACTAAAGTTAGATCATTAATAGAACGTAATCAGTATGGCCCTTCAAAGTTGTTTCAGGGAGCCTAGTTGCGGCACTTTGTACTTAATGAAAAAAGATGCACAACCAAATTTGCGTCCACCATGTCGGTGTAGTTTTTCAAGTCAACTTTGTAACTGATCCCCACATGTCAGGTCTAGTAGTATCTTGTAGTAACGTTGCCGTCCGAATTTAAATTATGATGGTATATGTGATGAGGCGTCTGAAACAGGTCCTCGCTACCTATCATCGGAACTACCGTTTTCGCAATAATACATGTGAAACGATATTCATATATCTCCCATCGGCCTCAAAAATGAATGAGGCCAAGTCATGTTACTTCATTCTGATGTTTTCATGCAAAACAATTTAACACTATTTGTTTTTGTTTTGAGTGAGAAGTGAGGCAGTCTTTTGCCTGCTGCAGTGTCCTTGATGGCACCTTTCGGAGTGATTGAGTCAAAACTGCTCAAGAAACTTCCTTGACCTTTGCCATTTTTCATGACCTCCCTATTGAAGGGGTGCATAAGGATTGGATGATGACTACTGCTTACCGTGGGTATTTATAACATCCATTAAGTCGTTGACATTCAGATCCCGCTCCACCAAAGCCACTGCGTGCACTTCAGTAACTACACTTTATAGCAGAAGATACGAAACGGTTACAATGAGTACGTTGCTAACAGTTCAAGGGTTTCCTTGAATTCGAAAGCCAGGAGATGTACTGCTACTACCTCTCAATCGGTGCCACCAGGACGTGTGTGGCACCGACTTTTGACAAGTGTTACGGCGTAAACGTTCTTCGTTGACAAGTTGTGCGAAAGTATTGCACAATAGAGTTTTAATTTAACGGGACAACCTGAGACAACCAAATCAGTTAACCACCAACTTAACATTCTCCCATATTAGCTTTTAAATCAGTCGGTCATGCAAGAAGTAATGGGCTGTGTTTTAGATATGGAGTATGATGTAGGGAACATGACTAAAATGAGAATCAGTGAGTCTGTCAAACTGTGGGCAGTGACCTTATCAAGTAGGTGAGCAATTAGATGGACTTCCCTTTTGGATGGACGTCAAACTCGCACCTGAACATCTGCAGCGGTGTACAAAATTCTTTGTTTAAATGACACGTTCAGTAACGCTCGGCATCAAGTCCATCTATACAGCAATATGTTTACGTTGGATAACCAAGAATGACGTTGTGCGAGTCTAGTGAGTTCTGGTTGAGACTGTTTTGCAAGTGTCTGGGAATCTTCGTTCGTTGTCCATTTGCGGATGTGAAAAGTAAGAGTAGACTGAATTCCGCCTCAATAAAAATTTTCCTCACTCTTCTCTCTCTGTAAACTATGTCAACCCGTACGAAAATACCGATTCAAGAAAGTAGTGTGAAAGCAATAAAGAGCGGATGTTCTCCCTAATTGCACGACAAAACTTTCGGGCGAATGACCAACAGAAGGAGAGATACTGGTCAGAGTAGCGAAACTAGTCAGCTGAGCGTAAATAGGCTGACCAGATTCCTAGATCAAACAGTCCGTCAGCCGCTCGCAAACAGAACCAATTTAACCCACTTTTTGACAGACATATCAAGTTCCATGCCGAAAACGTGACGCTGAATGACCATTGTCACAGGCTTTACAGTCACTGGGTTCACAGGGCATAGGCTCTGCATCACACTAAAGAATGAATGACAAGTTGTTTGGCTTTGACTTGAGTGAAACAATCCTGTTCTACTTTGTAGTAGTGCTACCCCATTGGAATTGTCCACTAACTGCACACACAGACTATAAAGTTAGATTTTCCAGAAGCAATGATGACTGCTGTGAATTAAGTAAATCAGTCCACGAACAAGTCTGTCCAGAACATGAATTTATAGCTGATCGTTAAAGTTGGCGAAGTACTTGAATTTGCAATTGAAGAATGAATCTACGAATATTGTGCTTTTGTAGGCGCTGAAGTATGTCGAAGTTAGTCACTTTACAGTTAATAGGTTGAGCATGAGTTAGTTAGAGACCTTTGGTACCATCGAATGACAAAGTAGGTGACGAACCAAGAAACTTCAGGTTCTTGGGCAGCGAATCCTCACTTCCGTGAATAATTCTGATATCCGATCTTCCTTGAGGTCTCTGTGAGCCATGCACCAGTTTCTGTGACTGCCGAGCTTCCTTTCGCTCATAGCCTGAAATCACTCAGCTGTTTTGTGGTTGGCTTACAAAAGGACAAGCATTCCGTACAGCACCAGAAAGGGTTGACAGAAGGTTCCTGCAAACAGTTAATGACGCTCTGAGCCGATGGAAGCGCAACAGCTAGGAAAACTAGTTCACACATATTCCTGTAGCCCCGGTGACATTGACCGCGTGGTCTAGTGGGCTAGTCCTTGGACTACAATCTGCCACCTATTTACGGGTCGTTGTTTCGATCCCACAGCGTGCATGGTGTTGATGAGATTGAAGTGTGTCGAGACAGCTGTTCACCACTTCGCTGGTGGTCAATGGGACCAACTTGTCTGCACGTACCAATTTTCTAATGTTTGTAGATAATACTGCTTATCACGAGCTGATGAATGAGTGTTAAAATGTCTTAGTTACAACTTCTTCGGAATACAGACAGTGTATAATCGGGCTGATTCGGTGGTAGTCCTGAACCTGATCCACATACTTAATGCTATAACTTCGAAAAAGCAACGCCATACGTGTACGAACAAATTTTCAACGAGATGTTTGGTTACCTGCACTCACCTCACTGCCTAACATCGATTGTCACTCCTACCAAGTGTGGTGAGGATACCCCACATGCGCGTGGCGACTACCGCGTATCTGTGTTAAGTGTTTGCTATAACCCAGTTACCCCAGGGAGGAGCTTGTGAACCATCTCAATCAGTTCCCTTATGTTTTCAAACATGCACTATAATATGTCCAATTACCAATTGTCCTCTACTTTGAACTACGTGGACTTCTTTTGAACATATTTTGGCAAAGTTTCACCTTTTGGACAATATTCTTTCCACAAAGAACGTCACTGTTTTGATGACTTGCCTGGCCGAATGTTTGAGAAAAAATGTGGTAATTCATGCTTCCAATAAACAACAACACGAAAACGATTCGTTTCATTGCTTGAGAAATCTTTCAATTATAAACTCACTAGGTGCACATTTCGTTGATCAGGTTTTATCCGTATCGGGTAAGTGGTTAGTAAAAGCGGATTTAAGCCAGGACCAAACTGACCGGCACTTTCGAAATACATTGACCCGACGGCCAGTCTAATTGAGTTGCGACCTCGTATGATATCTTTGCAGTATTTTTGTAGGTTTGTAACGAATTTCAACCAGACCAGTTAACCGTCCTCACCATTCTGTCTATGATTGGCTTTGTATGAGAAAAGCTCCACGCCTGAACGTTATGTACACTTTCAGGAGTTTGAGGTCGAATGCAATTCTGAGGTCAGTTTCAATAAAATTGCACAACGTTGTACACGGTAGGATAGTGAATGGATAGCACTTTCGGCTTGAACGTTACCACAAGTTTATTTTGTCTACTAAGCGGATAGTTGGCAGGTAAATGTCGGCTGCCAGGGCAACCTCTAGAATACATGTTCCAATCTATTCGAGGCAGATTCCGCGCATTTCTTAGACCAGTCAGAAGAGTTGACGAAGTGATTGTTCTGGATCAAGTGCAGAGCAACTGAAAGAATGTAAACTATGATCAGTTTGCTATTTGTCCACTGTAGCTGATGCTGTCGGATGAGATGAATGAATGAATGGTAGCGGCCCACCCAGCTTTCTCTGAAAGGACGAAGAAAGGAGTGTATGGATAAAGAAGCATTATTAGCAGGCGAATTCGTCTTAACTGTAGGGGCAGGTGATAGTTAGAAACAGTATAGCTCTTGCAACGCCTTGACAACATAGACTCTTAATTGTGCTATAAATGGTCGGCTGATGAATCTGTGAAACGACGGTTTACCGTTCTGTTTTCTTTTCGAACGAAAATGAATTTTGCCTAAATAGGTGAACAGTTTTGATTGTTCGTTTTGTTCAGACTGTCTTAAGTAATTCCTAGCGAAAAAATTATTTTGCGTTCTCTCGTGCCTTTTACCAACTACCAAGAATGAAAAACGATTGTCATCGAATGTGTTAGGTGTGGGTGACCACGCCACAATCACCAAAACCACATCCAGACTGTGAGAAATAGTGAACAAATTTCTTACTTCATATAAGGTGTATCAGATAAGTATGAATTGTTGTTAGTATAAACATTTCTGGCCACGTTAACACAATTTCCCACCCTAACAGATGTGGCCCACCATCAAACCTATCCAACGAGTGAAGAGTCTAACTGATTCGTCCACAGATCCGGAGAAACGTCCGTATTCATGATTTGGAATAAATGGTGATTGTTACTAAACTTGTTCTCCATTACTGTTGTTTTATTGTATTGTTGCGCTCGAAAGATGAATGCTTGGGTTGGTAAGTTCGGGTATTATTGCTAATGCGTCGAAATTGGCTTTTATGTTGAGCCAGGTTAATTACTTCATTTATGTATTCCTGGAACCATCACAGAATATTGGCATTATACGTACTAAACGAAATTCATTGTCAGTTGATTACGTGATTCCATTGTGCTCCACATAAGGCTAATGGTTAGAACATCACTGAAAGCAAGCCTGTTTGCTATGCTTTTCTTCTGATGACTGAACGGGGCATATTCGTGGTAATTAAAGCAGTGTATAAGTTACTGAGTTTTTCATACCCCGGTTACTGTTACCGAGAACAGCCATATCCACGAGGTAGTTTGAAATCAACAGTCGGTTGGATTTTTTGGCCGAGCTTTTAGTCCATAGTTTGCAGAGGTGCAACTGCTATAAAAACATTCAGCCGTGAAATTCAACTAATTCCCCCGAGTCGACCGCTGCTATTATGATTCCAAAGATCATCACTCACTTCCGAGAACTCTGGTCATCACCGCCTAGCTGAGCTGCACGTTGATGAGATCGGTCAACAAAATGTGGACCGTCTGGAGTTCAACATTAACGCAACTGACTGTAGGACCTGTTAGACCGACAGCAGAATTATTCCGAGCGGTGACCCTATGCTATGCGATTTAAAAAGCCTGTAGCAACTGAAGGATAACTCCAAATAACCCGTTATTAAGACCTACCGATGCCCACGATCTTTACGAGGGTACACAGCTAACGCGGTGGGCTAGGTCTAGTGACTTTACCGTATCAGCCAACAACAAATAAATAGAAAGCTTTGTTGACAGTAGCTGGTCATGCACACCAGTGAAAGTGTTCGTGAATACCCTGGTTTATATGATCACATGCAAACAACAATTTAGGTATGCTGACGTAATTATTAATAAGAGTGTATCGTACTGCTTAATAAATTCAGCTTGTGTGAAGGCAAAATGCAATTCACAAAACATCAGTCTGTCGGGTACGTCGTCCGAGGCAACAGGTTCGTTTTGTTCTGTCAGTGAACCAGCTGAAACCATTGGACATCTCTGCTTAAGCAGAACAAATTAGCCTGTATACCACTATTCAGCTTAAAGCCTACCAATGTGATAGAAACGTGTATAAAAGTTCCGCGTTGGAGATTGTCAGGTCTATGGCTGACAAGACGAGAGATGTGAATAACAAAAGAGAAGACGCAAATCATGTAACGTTATCGGCAGTAAAGTAAACATTGTACTTCACTGCAGAACACAGGAGTTCCAGATCAACGATGAACACGATCTTTCAAGCTGGTGGTGTAGCGTTCCAGCACAAATGAGAAACGTGGCTG